>CM068373.1:306690182-306982682 GCA_034769895.1 Magicicada septendecula | reverse complement strand
TTATTAAAAGTTTATTGAACAAAACCAAGAATTACAGAAAATGTATAAAAAGCAATAAACATACAAGAAGGGTACAAAAACAAAAACAAAAACATCAAAAATAATTTTGAAGAAAATAACGTAAGTTATGTTATTTGTCAAGAAAAATTAAACTCCTCGCAACAGTGAATATTCCTGTTTACTTATCGCGACAATTACAAAATCGTAAACACACTCAACTGTCAAGTATCGCGGGGTTTACATATCACAGACGCACTGAATGAAACTGTCTTTGTTTCAACAGTTGACCTTGTATGCACAATGCTAGTCCCGTTAGTTACAGCCATAGGCATACGAAACCGTTTTTAGCACCTTACCAATTTAAAATGACGTGCGACTTAACACGTCAGGGAGCACCATACAGTTATAACAATTTGGCGAGAACACCCGTCCAGAGCCCAAAAAAGGTTAATACAATGAACTTAATGAATAATAATTTTCTTTTCAAATATTTCCTCCTTGTCTGAAATTTTTGGCGCCTTTACTATCCTGGCACCTGTGTTCACCGCATACTTTAGACAATGTGTCGGCGCGCCACACGAACTATGTTTCCGAGATGATATTTAAAACGCTTTTTTTCTAATTCGCCTCACGCATGAGACTGTTACGATATCACGAGGCTTATACCAGAGAATGAAGTTTACGTTTCAGGGTTGACTAGAGAGTTTAGTAAACAATTCTGGCACCTAATGTGGCCGTTTACATCGTTGTTTAACTTTCACGGCACTGGCACTGTTTATAAAGGCAGAGGAAGGCAGGTACTACTAGACAAATTTAACAAAGGATGCGGAAAAAATGTGCACTACAGGAGTTTAGAGACAAACGCTGAAGCGCGTCTCACACTACCGAGCAGTCTACAGTCACACTCAAAAGTTTGTCCTTTGAATGTATGTTTCCCAGCTGTGAATATCGTGACCGTCGATTTGTATTACAAGAATAGGCTAATATTTTTGCGTGTTCGTGTTACACAGTATGATATTTGAAATGATGTAAAATAACAAAGGACAAAGCTTAGGTATTATAACGCTCTTACTGTAAGTTTCGGACAGGTAAATTTTCAAGTTGCGTGTGAGTTATACTTTGACTGTACAAACGTCAATCAGCGTAGGAGAACGTACCGTATCCCCACGCAACTCGCAGTGCCAGTGCTGCTACGCTTCCCCTCTCCGGATACAACGTTAACGTAGCCGTTTAGTAGTAAATCAACAACAACGTTGTATCGCTTTGACATACGCCGCTATATTTTGTCTTTAAACTAAACGTTTACGATGACGAATCCTGTGTGGTTCGACTGAGACAGAGTACAAAGTGTTGACTGACTCCACCTATTTGCTCTGTCTCAGTCGGCCCGCTGAGAATGCCTCATCGCGGTTTGCGTGAAACATTTAGTTTAAAGAAAAATAAAGCGTCGTGTGTTAAACCCAAAAAGCGTTTTTGTTCAAGGAAACCATGAAAATTTACGAGCGAGCTAATAAGTTACTGTAGCAAGTCATTGTACAACTGAGCAGAGCGCCTAGTGTAGAAAAATTGAAAGTTAAAGGCATGGAAATGCGCGAAACGCTTACGGTCAGAGGGGAAAGGCGATGTGGACGGAGTCGCTGTGAGATGTGAGAAGAGAATATTGTTGTTATCAGCGACGGTGTTGCCAACCTACGAGTATCATTTCTAACAGTAACAAAAACTCGCGACTCTTAAGGTTTGTTTGTAAATGTCTCACCACGAATCTCTATCTGTATGTGTGTGTGTGCCTAAAAGAATTATATGTTTACTGTTTCCAACGTAAATCAAATAATAATAATAATAATAATAATGTAATTGTATTACTATAAAAATCAAGCAAATCATATTTACTGTTCACAAGTATCGGAATTTGTTGTTGTTACGTATCAGAATGTTTTATAAACATATCTGAGTGTTGTTTGGTTCTGTCATTGTGTACTGCGAGACGTAAAAAACTACAGCCTTTCTGACCGTTCTTATCGCAATGGAATTTGTAAACTGTACACTTCCACTCCTTAATTACACTCGCCTATCTCTACAGTTTACCATTATATAAATGAACGCATTCTTCGTGTTAATTTAATTGCAAGAATCTTTAAAACCTGGACAACAAAAAACTGTGTATTATTACTTCCCGTGCTTGACTATGAATAACTTTCCTGTCTTTGCTAGTTGAAGGAGAAGTATCCATTTTAACAAATCTCGTTACTGGATGATAACACTAATAATTACGATAATACGTAATTACAGAATAAATACTACTAATAGAAATTAAATAAAAAATTAAATAACTAATAAAAATGAGTGACTGTAAAACATCGATATAAATAATTAATAATAAATTGAAATAATAATAACAAATGCAAGACTGAGATAGTACGTCACACAGTAACTAACAATGTACGGGTACAGTAACTAAAACATCACACGGAAGTTGGCGACACATTCACTGGGAGCGCTATCCGTCTTGTTCTTGGCGACGGCGCCGTCTTTTGAAAGATTGATGTTGTGTGTGTGCGGTGTGATATGTTAGAATAATATGTATGACTTAAATTGTGTCTGTTCGTTTAGGGTGTCGTTTTTATGTGTGTCTGTGTTTGTTTTTTTAAATAAAAACGACATCCTAAACGAACAGACACAATTTAAGCCACACATATTATTCTAACATATCATACCGCACACACACAACATCAATTCTTCAAAAGACGGCGCCGTCGTCAAGAACAAGACGGACAGCGATCCCAGTGGCAGCCTCTAACAAAGCTCATAATAAGCGAAAACTGGTTCAGGCTATAAGGTAAAAATTTTACGTTTTTACCATTAAGAAAGTTTGTGTTCCGAGTCGGTTGTGTTATAGTTATAATTAGTTAATCAAAGGACATGTCATGCACAACAAAATCCAAAAAGTGAAAGACATATTATTCCTTCTATATGCAAAATATAAATAACCACTAACCTTAAATTAGCCTGTTTAAATAAGCTGACTAAGCACCAAAGCATTATTTCGCTTTACTGCTAATAATTGTTTTAATATTTTTTAAATGCTCAGTAAATCATTTTCATATAGTTAAGGCTAATGTTTCTTAGAATAATAAAATGGAAAGCATTTTATTAACCGAATAAGTAGGAAGGTGTTGTTGCTCAAAGGGTACTCCATCGATAGGGTACCCAGTGAGTCATGACACCAATCGAGAGACCGTATCCTAGTTAGCTGTGTGTGAGTGGGTATGTTAGTGACGGCTGTACATCGGCCATGCTGTGTTGAGTCGTTATTTGATGAAGTATTTCTGCTTGGATCAGTTATTGTTACTGGTTGATAATAGTGGGGACTTGTTAGTTTCGTTTTGTGTGATTAAGTTCTCACAAAACCAAACTATCCGGCCAAGTCCATCACAAAACGCAGTCAATATGGCACCGTCATTACAGATTAAAAGCAATAACTAACCAAATCACACGCACACACACACTGAGTAAACTCGCAACTATCCGATCTAGTATTATCCGGTCCTGATAGTATCGATAGTCCTCTGTACTCGATATCATTGACGAAACTGGGAAAAAACTTATTTTACAAAACGAATTTATAAAATTGCCCTAACTTTTAATCTTATGCGTTTTGCAAAGTAAGTGGATGTATTCGTCACTTAATTTCTCTACGGTGATGAAGGGATACTTTGACGAAGAAAAGAAGGAATATAAACAAGGAATTTTTCAGATGATATAGTTTTTTATACTCACAGTTATTAAAACTTTGGCTAGTTTTTGTAAACTACAAGAGTTTATAAAAAAGATGTTTAAAATTCAATGTTTTTTGATAAACACTTAAAATAATACTTTACCAAACATTTTCTGAATATGTAACTCTTCAACACAAAATGCCACCAGTAATCTTTAAATGATTGTCAAGGTGTTGTAAATGCTTTATTACCAACAATTTTTTCACTTTTCCGTTAGATTACTCAAACCTGAATGTAATTTATTGTTTGAAAAGTAAGCAAACGCCGTAAACACAAATTTTAATACGTCAAGAGTACTTTTATAAAAACTACTAATTTATACTTTTAAAAAGTGACTTTAGAAAAGTACCACTGCAAACTCTGTGTGTGTGCGTGTGCGTGCATGCGTGCGGAGAGAGAGAGAGAGAGAGAGAGAGAGAGAGAGTGAGGGAGAGACGAAGTAGAAGTTCAAATTGTTTCCGCTTATTTGTTTATAAGCAAATCCTTGCTAACATCATCGTTGTGTATTGTATCCGCATCCGTTTGGGGTGGGAGGGTGGCTGCTGAGCTTTGTCATCAGATATCAAGATGGGGAAACCACTCGAGCAGCCACTTATACCGACGGCGACGCTTAGCTCACCCTTTGTCTGCCCTGCTTCCATACAAGCGACGTTTGCCCACTACGAAACAGTTATTGCTCTATATTTTATATCTTCTTCCTTTCCGTAAAAATAATATCGTCGTTTTATGTCAACTGGCGAATATTAGCGTTTCTATTTCTTGCTTAAGAGCTACACATTTCTTCTTCAATTTCATGCTCAAGTAAAATCTTAATGCTACTAGAATCGCATGGATCGTGATAAAACAATTATGGAATAAATGATTGAACACCAGATGAATTGATAGTCACCGTTTTTGTTTGGTCTAAACAGTTGTAGTTCTGTTACACAACTACTGCATAATGTACAATTAGCTAATATGGATCATTTAAAAACCAGTAATACAAACTACGAAATGAAACAATTATGACAGTCCGGAAATAAATAAACACTTGAAATTTTCTTCACAGTCTCTTATAGTACACAATTATCAATTGGATTTGGAGAAATTCGTGGCAGCTGCCCAGTGTTGCGTTTACACAAGAATGCAAGCTCACTGGTAGCGAATAATATTTAGGAAAAAGTTTCAAAATACTTCACTTTAGTCGGGGAATTTCTGCCACATCATATATTCTATGACAGTCGGGAAAGGTCAGCTAAATTTTGTAAAACATTCCTTTATTCAGCTGATTACGCCATACTTGAGCAGTAACGTATAACTATTAAGCAAGTTACTTGCGTAGCATCGGCATTAAAATAATAATAATTATTATTATACTGAAATTGATCTTTATAACGACCTGCTAGTTGCAGAAATAGAGCCGGTTAATGTAATGTGATTTTTATGTCAAGATAAATGGAAATAAAACGGAATTCATAATTATTTCTAACGCATTGGTACAACGAGAATTTAAGCAGATGAAATTTTAAAGTACCTTTTTCAGTAGATTAAGGCTTAAGCAAAGATATTACACGTTCGACAACACCAAAAGAAAAAAAAACAGCTATTTTTAATAAAGGTCAATACCTCTAGCAGTAGACCTATTGCAAAATTGAAGATTGTACTTTAATATCTCCTACTGAAAGCGAAGACAAAGTCGTCTTAAAAGAATTTTGCAAGAAAGTATGGTACGCATACTATGGGAATACATGACGGTATGGCGGGTCGACCATTTACAGATGAAATGATACATTATAGGCAGGATTGAAGATTGGCACCCGAAAGACGGCGCCATTCTTTATAAACCGGAAAAAAATTCAACATCTCATTCCTCTGTTTCATTAAACGACTCATATTTTTCAAGCCTGGTGATTTATTCTGAAATATTTTCTTAAGAAAGTGTGTCCCCTTTTCTCCGATATGGTACTTTTATACTCTCCCGTACTGGACAATTCTTTGATTCAAGTGAGCCGTCTTCCCCTCGCCTTTTAATTGAGCCGGTTGTGTTGACTTCCATAGAAAAACTCCCTTATCGTACTATAAATAGACTGATACTTATACAGCTTATTACTTAAAGCTTTGTCATATGAAAAAAAATAATATAACTACCAAATCAATTAAACTTTGTAACTTGTGCAAACACGTTATTGTTTCAAAAAAGTTTTCCTCTAACCAGAGAATACCATGATTTTTGTTTTACACTCCGATATCACTATATTTTAACGTGGGTGAGTTTGTAGTTGGAACTTTATCCTGGAGTTAGACATATTGTAAGCTGTCCCTATTCATCCTAATGTCTATGTATTAGGCCTACGTCAACAAGGTTTTAAGATATTGAAGTAATCAGTCAGGCTAATAGAAATTAAACTATCAGAAGGGTTAGGTCGGACAATTACCATCGTTAAAATCTACCACACACCGTTTTGACCATAAAAATCTTTGGTGGTCTTTAGACGTAAGCGTAAGTATATAGACGTAAGTGTAAATACAAACTGAAACCTAACCGTGATTCGTTTGCTGAAGCGTGAACCTTCAAAACAATAAACCACTACCACCCACAAACTTAAACAAAATTATAGGGAACCTAAAAAAAAAATACCGCTACTTACACTGTAAGTCCGCTGGACAGAACCGGGAAGAACAACCACATTGACCCAAGTTTACAGAATGAACATTAGGTAGACTTAAGTTTGTATTTAATATATTAGTTTAACTTACACCTGAAAACGACCACAGATATCTTGTGGTCGAAAATGTGATTGGTAAATTCTAGCGACGGTAATAGTTCAAACTAACTTTTCTGATAATGCTGACGTATCATCGACTGTTAGGTTTAAAGATCGTAGAAATTAAACTCGTCATCAGTATCGTCACGATATGAACATAACACGATTAAGTTAAATCTACGTACGTTCGGTAATTAATTGCATAAAGCATTACTATTCTTCTTTTCGCCATTCAAGGATTAGGATCTAGGGAGTCTGGTCATCTTTCACGCGTATTGCAATACCTGTCTTTTATTAAATCACTGTATATTCTAATAAACAACTAAGCATTCTACGAGGTTTGTCTAAAAAGTAATGAGACTGATAGTATACAATTATTTATTGATGCATTAAGTACAAAACAATTTTATCTACTTCAAAGTAGTTCCCTTGGGAGGCCACACACATACGGAAACGTTGTTTTCATTTGATTGAAACAGTTCTGGAAGTGTTAAACTGTCAATGCCTTTAGCTGGTCCGTCACATTCTTTTGGATGTTCTCCACACTTCCAAAATGGCGTGCCCGGATTTGGCCTTTGATTTTTGGAAATAGAAAATTATCACATGGACTAAGGTCAGGGGAGTAAGGGTGCTGGGGTACCACAGGAATGCCCTTTTTGGCCAAATTCTCGTTTAAAGAAAGTGCAGTGTGACATGGAGCGTTATCGTGATGAAGCATCCAAACGATCTTTGGCCGGACACGAATGACCCTTTTTCTGAGTGTCTCAATAACCTGACAGTAGTAAGATTGATTGACTTTCTGACCTTGAGGCACAAATTCCTTACGCACGATACCTCGAATGTCGAAAAAAGTAACGAGGATTGACTTGATCTTGGATTTGCTCTTTCTTGCTTGTTTTGGGCGTGGTGAGTACTTTTTGTGTACCACTCTTTACTTTGCCATTTTGTTGCTGGATCATACTAAAAACTCCACAATTCATCACCAGTTATGACACTTTTCATAAAATCTGTGTCATTTTCAATGCGCTCAATAAGGCACACATTTTTCGGTTGTCCTTCTGTTCCTGAGTGAGATTTTTTTGAAACAATTTTTGCGCAGATTTTGCGCTCTTTAAATCATGCATCAGAATTTCATGAGCTGTCTGGTGATTTAAATTTAGTTTATAAGCAATCACCGTCAAATGACGATCATACTTGACGAGATTTCTCACTTTCAACACATTTTCGTCAGTTCGTGCTGTGCTTGGTCATCCAGAATAGTGTTCATCCTCCACGGTTTCACGGCCATCCAAAAATGCCTTGTGCCACCTTAAACCCTGAGCCCGGGACATCGCTTCATCTCTGTAAGCTTGGTTTAACTTGATAAATGTGTCTGTTCCACTGTCTTGGAGTTTGATACGAAATTTGATTGGATAACGCTGCTTAATATTACTAAGCTCCATTTTTGTGATACGAGACAGAACAAACACCAACAAAAACTATAGCACAGCCAAATCTGTTAAATTTAAGAAGCTGAACATTTACATTTTTACGATTGTTTAGACAAACCTCGTATACACATCTTGGCTCAATATTGTCATTCTACAATATGGTTAATAACATGTAATAACATGGTTACAATTTATAACGATGTACAAATGCAGACGCCAATAATAAACAGGTGTGACACACGAGAAGCACTATAGTTGCAATATGGGTATGATATTAATTGATATTCACAAACCTAGCGATGATGAAAAAATGTTACGTCAATTCGGTAGCCAATATACGTAAATCACACGTCACGTGCCGCGTACTGTGTAAGTACAGAGAGGCGGACTATTCTCATAGCGTAAGGCAACTTCTGGATATCGCCTTCCGAGGCACTCCTCGGTCATTCTTCAGAACCGAAACTGTCTTGCAAAACTTTACTGCCTTACACAAGTGCCTCTGCCTGATATACAAAGAGCTACACCGAGGCACCATAGCCAATTTTGTTCTGCAAATGTAAGCAATAAGACGTGTAATTAAACTAGTTCATTAATGTGTTTATGTTTAGGGCGTCATGTGTTTATTTTGTTATTTATGTTGTAAATTATTGTAGTTATCAAAATTTGTGTAACTATTGTTACGTAATGCGGAAAAAGTGTTGCGTAATACGGAACGTTCTGTAAGTATCTCGGATATTCCAGTTGTAATGTGTGTGTACGTACATAATGCTGCTACTTTACGGTGAAAGACAATTACGCGTCAACTATCGAGTCTATACCGGATCATACCGGTAAGCGCAGTGTGTTCAAGGACACTGTTTCTAGTGGATTCTCGAGAGCGCCTGTTTGTTTATCAAAGTGACAGATTATTAGTGGCAATCAGCGGGGTATAAATACAGCCATTCAGCGACGGTCGAGTTAGTTATTGTCGGGCGATTACACAGTGCGTTTTAGTGGCCATTTACACAGTGCGGTTTGAAGTAGCCTATTGGGGCGAAGCATTGCGTGTTTTATAATTGTGCGAGACAATTGTAATGCTATTGTGTTTTATATCAGTTAACATTTTTATTACGTGTGAACAATTTTTGTTGTTGTAAGAGACTGTCGTGTTAATTACAAACTGTTTAATTGTAATAATTAATGCTGGTGATTACCGACGTAATTGGTGTCTTGTATTTTGTTTTCCACTGTACCATACGACGATCAGTAGACCGTCGTAACACTATTATTGTGTATGGTTTGAATGGGATAAGATTTGATGTAACACTAATGCTGTTTAAGAAAAGTGTCATTACAAACAGTGATTATCAGTTTCTCTGGCGTTCAATAATTCAATTCTCTACTGTAAAATCACGATCCGTGCAATCCGCGTAACAGGAAAATTTAACAGATATTAGACAGAGAATTAGTCTATCCTCACCAAACGATTATAAATATGTAGCTGAGATGAGTAAATCTCAAATTGGACGACTAATAAATCTGAAGTTATCGGACTTTAAGCAGTTTTATAACAGTATCATGTTTGCTCCTTGCATCACGTATTGCCTATACAGAAAAAGGGAGAACACGTGAGAGCGGGGAAAGAAAGAGAAAGAGAGTAGTTTGCATATAAAACGAATCTGTAGAAGAAAAAAAAACACATAAATGGAAAATGAAGAAGTTAACATCAATCGCCCATCGCCATAAATGTTAAGCAAGCGAAGTAGTAAAACTGCCATATAAATAGGCATAGATAGAGTTGTGTAAGCAGAAAGGATTGGACGAGGAAGCGGCAAAGAGATTGTGTTTAGAGCTTTCCGCCTCGTGTTTACGGCGTACTTGTCTTAGCTGCGAGCGCGCGTGTGTGGACTGTTTACCTTGTCACAACAACTTAGTCGACTTTATTGACTTAACTTCTCATTATAATTAAGTATTTTCTTCATGGTTTGCATTCTGTAATGGGTCACTCGGCGAATCAACTAAGCATACACTCCCGGAGTAGCGTGAACATTTAACACGTAGATCAGTCATTACCAAATTTTGTACGTTCATTATTTTTAATCTGAAGTAAAGTATTGTAAGTAAAGTAAAGTAAAAGTAAGTAAAGTAAGGTAATTGAACATAAGTTGTTAATCAAAATGGTACCTTCAAGTTATGAAAGGTTTTGTGATAGCCGGTCACCGAATACAAATAACTTAAGAATATTTATGTCAAAGTTTCAACAAGATTTGTTGTCATTATCAGGACCTATTTACCGGCAATAGAGACGTTAAAATAAATGCGAGCCGTACGGCATACAAGGAAGGCACTGTGGTCAGCACTACGCTTCAGCCGCCCATTATTATCTTCAGGATGTTATCCCAGGTACTCATTTTCAACAGGCTGAGTCGACCTGGGAGCTGATTTTATGGTGCGGGCCCGGGAATTGAACCCGGGACCTTTAGATTATTAGCCAGGTGCCATACCCACTGGTCTACTGTGCCGCCCATAGAGATGTTAATTATTTAAATAATATTTAATAAATAATAATATGTACAGAATATTATAGTCACATTGTTAAGCTGAGCAGATAGGTAACGTGTGTGGTTACCTGACGCCTTGCTCGAGTCGTGTGCAGCAGGATGACGCTACGCTCTCGCACGTTGTCGATCTTTCGGCGCCTTCCAGACGATGGGTGATTATTCTATAGGCACTTACGACAATCATGAAACGTTAATACGGGATGTAGGCGAAGTATAAATAACGGTGTTTCGGAAGCGGCAGACCAATATTGTAGTTGTGCATTTCGAATCAAAGCAATAATAAATGTTACTCCTAATTGTGAATTTGCGATTTAGTGTGTGTGTTATTGGACAACGGCATTTTTGCAACGCGTTAGTTGTAAATTACATCTGTAGTTAGTGACTTGTATTATTTACTTTAACAATGTTGATTAGGTGATACTTATTTTTTACTTCATTAGTGTGTGTTGGATATTAAACTTGAAAAATTGTTTTTAAATGTTTTCTTTTTCCACCTTCTATGACACTCTCCATGGCAGTTGTAAGCAAGCAGTCTCTTCTTAAACAACGACCTAACCAATTTTTTTCCTATTTTCTTTTACCTTCAGGATTCTTCTCTCTTATTCTATTCTTCTTAAAACTTCATCATTCCTTACTTTATCAACCCACCTTACTTTTTCCATTGCTCGCCAAACCCATATCTCAAATGCTTCTAATCTTTTCTCATCCTCCTTCCTTAGTGTCCATGTCTCTGCACCATATAAAGCAACCCTACACACATAACATTTGGCCAACCTTTTCCTTAAATTCTTATTAATTTTGCCACACAGCAGTCTTTTCTTCCCATTAAATGCCTCTTTCGCTATATCAATTCTTGCTCTAATTTCACGAGTGCATGACATATCTTCACTTATCAAATTTCTAAGATATTTAAACAACTATACGTGTTGTATATTGTCTTTCCCTAACTTTATGTTTGCCCTTTTTCGTCCTCTGCTAATACCATACACTTAATTTTTTCCTTAATAATCCTCATTCCAAATTCCTCGCATACTAAATTCAAATCTCTTATCATTTCATTCATTGTCTCTTGCTTTTCTGCTAAAACAGCCATGTCATCAACAAATCTTATACATTCAATTCTTCTTGGATAAAGACGTTCTAATTTGTTATAGAGAAGTAATTTCCATATTTTGGCAGAAATACGGTCACAGATAATTTTCTGTGAGAATGACGTCTTTGTAGAAGAAGTTACCATTTCTTACAGTCTTGTTGATTTTTCTATATTTGTGTATTTTGTAAAGCCATGCAACCCATATTTCGCAGCATTGTAGCTACCAAGCTTTGTATTTGTTCATTTATTATTTACCAATTCATTTTTTTGTACTGTCAAAATTTTAATCGAGTTTTCTGAAGACTATACTCTGTAATTATGAATGAACACATACCGCTGAGATGAAACGAAGTGTAGTTGATGAAAAAATCGTTGTCTAGACTAGACGTATCGTTCTGTATGTAACTTCTAAACCGCTTGCAATAATGCAGTCGTTTTTCCTTATCTGTTTTTCAGAGTTGATGCATTATTTTAATCCCGTAACTAAATGTAACTTTAGCAAATTTGTAGTTTTTTAAAACTTCACCACATTAGTTTATAATGTCAGCAAATTTTGGAAGAAAGGTTTTTGGGAATGTTAACGGTTAAGACACGAGACGGCCAAAGTCTTTACAATAGATAACACATTTTTTGCCCCGAAAATGAGTTAATAAATAACGTATAGTAAATTTGTTTGGCACAATAATATCTGGAAAAGCAAATTAAAACATGTTCTTTACATTAACTCTGAACAATAAAAATGAGTTGTTCCTGCATCAAAGGCACCGCTGCTCGAACCAAACGAAATTGTCTTTGGTCGATGACCATTGTTGACTGGTATCGTGATCTAGCATTGTGACAAAAGTGTTACTGTTCAGAAAACATTTCCCTACTTAGAAAATATTTTGCAAATTTAACTGCCATTTCTACAGTACAACGAAATTTGGGTTAGTGATTTTTCGATCACTGTGTGTGTGCGCGCGCGAAGCAGTTTATATTCAGATAGCAGATGTAGGCTCTCCAGAAGCAACTTATGTCTACCAAACACACTATATACATTTCAACATAAATCTATCTACCTTTAATTAATTTTATTGACACTTAAGTTCGTGTTTTTCTTTTGACGAAATTCATTTCTGTTATTTATCTGCTGTCTATCTAACTACAGAATTTACCACACACACACACACACACACACACACACACACACACACACACACACACACACACACACACACACACACACACACACACACACACACACACACACACACACACACACACAACCTCTCTCTCTCTTTCTAATCTATTCAGAAGCACCTTATTTTACCCGAACATAACTATCCTTCTTTTTTAATACCCAATTCTCTTCTCAATATATATAAGCATTTTGTTTGTGCATGTGTGTTTCTTCGTGAGTGCGTGCCAGTAAGCACTTTGAGCGTGCATTAGCTTACGACTTGACCTGACAGCAAGTGTATTAGAAACTATTTACAAATCCGTGCCTTGAATGTAAAGGACTTCATATTACTATACTATTTTTTTATAGGAGAACAATTAAAATGTTTCTGTTCTCGATACTTCATAATCTTCGCACACAAACACACGCGCGCGCGCGTATAGCTCCCTCTAGCATACGGTTTAACTTTAATAATTTCATTTATGTACAGCATCACCGGATCACCGGTGTTGTTAAAATATAATGGATAAATCCATTATATCAGTAGGCTAAATGTATTGGAAGTAATGTTTTCCACTTCTGAATAATTTTTTTTTTGTTTTATCGGCCATCTAAGGATCAGATGTCAATTGCTAATTTCAATAATTTCAATTCTTTATTCTTTGTTCTTTCCTTTTTCTCCAATATTCTTTCAACTTGTCGTCACTGTATCTCTTCTCCCTACTTTCAGTCCACTTTGGACCTGCGTTTTTCTCTCTCCTACTCTAGACTCCTTCCATTTTTAACACTTTGCGCGAAAAACTTCTCTTTCAGTTGCTTCTTCTGTGTTTATATTATTTTTTCCTAAATCCTTTACGTTTTTACTATTTTAGCAAATAATTTTAAACATACATGGAGGTTTATTTCTTTTGCAGGAACGTCTTTCTTATTTTTGGTTATTTAGTTTTTGCTAGTTAAGTGCTCAACTTTGCGTAGATGGCATTAAAATTGTCCGAGTTCCTCCGAATGTGCTTTGATTACAGTCTTATTTAATAATTTTCTTTTAGGTTGAAGTATGCAATCATCTAATTCAAATCTAACGTCAGAAGATGGTCCATAAATCCTGTCGTCTTATGTTTCTGAACAAATCTAAATATGAAATATGCTTACTTGAACATTTCTGTGACCAGTAGAGAACTCTTTTTTTAACGATCAAAGATGAAGTAAATACTTCATATTTATAAACTTCAGGAGCGCATATTCTGGTTGTAACCATTACAACTAGTATACAGGAACCGTTTCTGTAAACAAAACCAATTGTGTAACGCTTCGGCCTTCATCAATTATACCATAATAAATACGGCCTTGGAAGTCTTCGTTTTTTCCCAACTTAATCCATAATCAAACATTTGTACACCGATTGTTTTGGTAGTCGTAAATCTATGAATATTATTAAGTAATATAATAAAAGACAACATATTTTCCAACCAAATTAAAAAACAAATTCAATCATAATCGTAGAAGTACGGTAATAAGTAGAAGGTATGCAGCGTGTTCAGTGATTTAAACTTTTAGTACGTTTTACGTACGTTTTCTTGTGGGTAAGTTTTAGAACGTTTATAATTTTGAGTACGTTTTTTACGTGTAATCTTGGAGTTTTGTAAATTTCATTTAGTATACGTAATTATATTCAAAATCATAGCCATAGTATGTATTAGATGTGTAACACGTGTGCATAATATTTTTCTGTTCAGAAGTAAGCAGGTTGCTTTCTAAGAAATCAGTGCATAGAGTCATTTTGAACAAGAGAAGCTGTCTCTCTTCTTGTACAGAATTAGAGATAGCGCTGTGCGCCATCGGATAGAAAACCACCTATTGAAAAGTAGGCATACACCGACATATCAATTTTTTAAAATCTTTGGTCATTTGGTCATCGTGTCCTTCATCTCATGGCTACACTTAATGTTAGTTTATTAACTTGTAGTTTTAATTGTAGGCTATTGCCACTGAATCCATTTCCCCCCTGTGTGACTGTGTGTCTGTCTCATTTGTCTGTCGTCTGTCTGTCTGTCTATCGTATGTTTTTCTATCTGTCGTCTGTCTGTCTTCTGTCTGTCTGTCTATCTGTCCCCCCTCTCTCTCTCCCTCCCTCCCTCCTTCCCTCTTCAGTCACTAAACTTTTCTGTAAAACGACTTACTTGAAGCAGATGTATTTCTGTTTATTTAGTGTCTCTCAATTTCAATTTCCGAATATTCTGAATATTTCCGTATTCAATCTACTATGGCGATTTCGTGGTCTTGAGCTTGCTTTTCACGCGGCGAAACATCTTGAACTACTATAGTCGTTGACCTTTTGAATAAGGTATATTAATTTGTCAGGACTTATTTCTTTGTTTAACTAACTTTTCAAATCCATGTGGCCACTGTGAATTCAAGTTTTGACAGTGTGGACATTTAGCCGGCATTATTCCATGTATATTTGAATATAAATTTGCTATATTGTAATATGCGGTCTTTAACTAGAAGCAATCTATTTGTTTGCAATTCTAGTTATGAATAATTGATTATAAATGTTTATTAAACTTGTCTTATCCGCCTGCAAACAAATTTTATTTCTCCAGTTTTAACACTAGTTCCTAAGAACCGGAACGCACCCTAAAGTAAAGTCAAAATTTTTAATTGTATGGGTAATTAATTTTTAGGCGTATTTTTTATTAGGTGTTATCCAAATTGTTCAAACTGAATACTTTCTTGGCATAACTTTCTTACAAAGCGATAGAAACAAAGAAGTTAGTGCTTCTATGTTTTCGCTGCAAACGTATTTTTTTCCTACGTAGATACGTATAATTCAATAGCTTTTGCAGCACTTTCAAAACTTTTCTGACGATCAATTAGAAATGCTTAATGTTAACTTCGTCTGTTATTAAGATAACTTCATTAAATATGAGAATTGAGACTTAATATTGTTACGTAATGCGGAAAACGTGTGCACCATTACAAAACCTTCTACGTGTTTCTCGGATATTCCAGTGGAATCCGGCTGTAATGTTGAGTGCGTACGTGATCCCAAAATACGTAAGCGAGACTTTTCTAGACGTCGCCGGCCTCGCGCACTGTGTTACGACCGCAATCAATTACGTTCTAGTGTATAGCTGGTGCTTAGTATGGACGTTTCTGGATTTTCGGCGGGGTATAAATACAAGTACTCAGCGATGCTCAGTTTCAGTTATTGTCGGTTCCAAGTATTGTGGCGAAGTGTTATGTGTTTTATAATTGTGCGGGACAATTGTAATACAATTGTGTTTTATATTAGTTGACATTGTTACTGCGTGCGAACAATTTTTAATTTCATTTGTTGTAAGAGACTGTCTTATTGATTAAAAACTGTTTAATTGTGATAATTAAAGCTGATGATTAGTGACTTGGTTGTCTTGTATTTAGTTTTCCACTGTACCATACGACGATCAGTAGACTGTCGTAACATATACTGAAAGTAAACGTTTGTTATCAGCAATTCGTTTTCATAATCTGTAAGGAAAACTTTTTATAATCACAAATCAGCAAAACAAACAAACATTGTGATTCATAATGAGAATTTTGCAGTGGGTAAGCAGACTAGTCTTTGTGTTTAAATTCCCGTTTACTCTAACAGCTACCCAGTTCTAAACAATGTATTTACGTAATGCATACAACTGATGGCTGCTGTATATAACATTGCATACACGCTGCCTCCAAACGTTTGCGTCATTATGATTTAAAAGATCATTATTTTGTTTAGTACTGTTGACTTATGATGTGACGTTATCGTGAATGTTAATGACCGACTGTACTGTTATGAAAGAAGGCGAAGCGCGGGATTCCTGAGCCGCATGACGTCAGCGATCTCCAGCGCGCTAGACAGGCTGTACAACATATCTACAATTCAATGACATATTGAACCCAGGATTAATTTTTTTATATGAAGTTAATGTTATATAAACCTTGCTAAATCATGCCTTTTTCAATTTTCCTATCAACTGTATAAATGTAAGATACATATATCCTTTCTTATTTCATACTTATTAATTTGCAAGTTTTCTCTCAATCATACGGTTATTTCATTTTTTCTTAGGCGTGTGTGTGGGCGCGAGTACGCGCTACCCTTTCAAATACGGTGCAGCAAAAGTTAATAACAAAGAATGTATTTCTCCTGGGACTCGGGGTGGTGAAATGTCATTTTGCACTGTGGCTAAGTTGAGCCTTGCGGTGAACGGTGTGACCGCGACTTAGTCTTGAGGCTTTGTTTACCCATTAAATTGTCACCAACACTTGCCATCTTTGGTGACACTTACTGTCACAAACTATTCGCCCACAGATCTGTCTTCTTATTAAAGGACAAAAGTATCCGTCCTTCGATTTTTCCTTTGCGTCGATTACGCACACGGAATCGAAACACAGGTTGTATCTACTAAAACAATTACATACTCCTTCAGTTGCTCAATTAGTTTCGGAATCCCTCATGTAAGTGTTCTTAGTCCCTTACTTCATACGATATATACTGCCGACGTACCACTAACTGTGGACGCACATATACGAACAGTTTCGGTTTTAAGATTTTTGAGGCCCTAGACCAAGTTTTCTGAGCGCCCCCCTCCCCGCTGTGACTTTGAAATAGTATAGGCTATGTACAGATGAAGTAATTTGATGTCAGATTAATACTATCAAATTTAAAAAAGTAGGCTACTATAAAAAAGCGTGCTTTCATTTGGCAAACTTTTTCAAATTATTGAGAACCATGCAAAATAATTGATTTATTAATTGATAAATTAATGCAAATTAATTTATTTTTTAAGTAGAATATCTTACCTAAGCTTATTCAGAAATTTAACATAACAATTTTTTTTTATTGTCAAGGTATAACAGATCAATTTTTTCTTATAATTTTTATAAAATTAAATAAAAGATCTAGATTTTTTTTATTCTTTGACTAAAGATACAACAAGCTAATGGTAAACTAATATTTAGTGACTATGTAGGTTAAAGAAATTAACGACGGGGAAAGCGTATAGAAAAAATTTTGCGGGAAAATTTATAAATTTGCTTTCATTTATATGAACAAAAATTGATCATTTAATTTCAAAACATCATACTAAAATAAATCAAAGTGCTACCTACTTTTATAAAAATACTTCAGTTATAAAAAAAATATATATCTGTAGCTTGCGGACACCTCTGAGCCAGCAGCCCTAGGCCGCGGCCTAGTCAGCCTAGTGGTAAATCCGGCACTGCATAGGAATATTTACAGATGATGCAGTAATACAAAGTAGAAATACATATCAAAAGATAGGATTTGCAGAACTACAAACGTACAAGACAATCTTACAAGATTCCGTAAATAAATGAAGAGATAAAATAGATGAAAACTAAAGCACTTTTTTCATGTAAAATTAAAAGACGCCAAAAGCCCTTCAATTTAAATAAAATAATATGCAGGTCCCTAAAACAACAGAAGCTAGCTAAGCACTTTAATTTTACAACAGAACAGCTTGAAAAAGTACATAATCATAAAAGGAAAAAGCGGACCTGAAAAAAAAAATTTATTATGTCTGTCACTGGAGAAAACGTTACTGTTGTAGTCTCTTGTCCTCTGTTTCAGTATACGCATTCTGTTCTTTCCTTCTCCTTGCTATTCAGTATCCTCTATTGCTCACTTTACATCTGTTTTAGATATTCCAAATTCTTTCTCCATCTTGTGTAGTATTTCCTCATATCTGTTGTATTAGTTTGATTTCAAATAATCTGTTGTTAGTTTTGTTTTTGCTACCTTACTATTCGCGTCTGCAG
This sequence comes from Magicicada septendecula, assembly GCA_034769895.1. Taxonomy (NCBI): domain Eukaryota; kingdom Metazoa; phylum Arthropoda; class Insecta; order Hemiptera; family Cicadidae; genus Magicicada; species Magicicada septendecula. The sequence goes on along the minus strand of CM068373.1, from coordinate 306,964,138 downwards.
CGCATGACACTAGTGGTTTCATTACTGGGTTATACATTTGAATTTTAGTATCCTCTCTTAGGTGCTTGTTGAGCTAAACAGAGTGATTCACGACCTCAGCTGTTTCGTAATATTTGAGATTAAAAAAATCTTCGAGAGAAAAGTCTTTAGGCTTACGCTGGTCTGTTGGAAATACTTTCTGCGAATTCTCAATCTCCCAAGTAGGTGAATTCATCGACGTTCGTATTTCTACTTTCATTTCTACAGATTATATTATTTTGTTTTCCTTTTGTCGATTTTAAGTTAAAATTCTTTTCTAATAATTTTACCACACTCTTTAATATTTATAAAATATTTCTTTTTGCCTACAAAGGGAAACATACCATTAACAAATGGTTTTTGTTAACTTTTCTTAAATTGCTATACCAACCCTGAATGTCTCCTTCACATGCTTTAGATTCATTTCTCTTTGTATGTGTGTGCGTGTGTGTGTGTGTGTGTATGTATGTGTGTTTTAAAATAATTGTGACAAATCTCACCACTTTCTTATTGATACACATCTCTTGTGATCTTCTTATACTTTTATTAGAGCTGCTTGGATCTTATACAGATCAGGAATCAATCTTAAGATCTTTGGTTTCAGTAGCAATCTTTCCATATATTTGAATTGCAATCTTTCTTAATATTTCAAATATATTATAACGAGAAAAGGTGTATGGTGTGTTTTCAAAATAATAATAACACTTCTTATATCATATCGACTTTGTAAAAATCATTAAAAATTTTATTAAATAAAATTTTCAAGAATTACAAATTAAAATTTCGTCATTATTATTCGCAGTATATTTATTGTGTGTGCTCATCATACACACAATTATTGTCATTATACAAATAACATTACACAAATATTCATAAATATAATACACAAGATATAAATTGACAATTATAAATAGAAGTTTTTATAATATATAATGTGCTCTCGACTTGTTCAGATTGTATTTCTTTTTAAATTCCACATTATTTTAAAATATAATTACTACTTTGCTTTGTGTGCCTACATACGTATGAATATCGTATTCATGAAATATCAATCAATTTTAGAATTACTTAAACATTTATGCTACGTTATAATTTCAAAAATAATTTCGTAAATGTTGAATATCATTATAAATTACTACAATTTAACCAATTAGATTTTACAATTGTTATTTACACTATTAAAGTTTATCATTGTCTCTTTACTCTTTTCTTTTCAATGTCTTTTATGACTTGTTGGTTGACGAGTAAAAATGGTTTTATGTCACCTTATTGCTGTGCGGTGATACTCAGTGATTCCTCGTCATGATCCTGAGTCCTGTGTCCTGTGTCGATCCTCCGTTGTCGTCTGATCCTCCTGGAGTCTGTCGTCCGGTCCTCCTGGTAGACTCAGCATTCAGATGACTCATACGGTTCTATCTCCATACTGCTGGGATATCGACCTTGGATGCTCCCCCGTCGGGCAGAGCCTTCGGCTGCAAATGCGTTCCAGTGAATGAAGGTCGAGGCTGGTGCTCCTCGCTTATTTATACTGTTTTGGCGCAAAAATCATGTTTCAACCATTCTGTGCACGATTTATATTGTTATAGTTTGTCGAGCGTCCATTTACAGATTCATTTTTACAATCATTTTTCGTACTTATTTTAATTTTATTCGCAACATGCGAAGTCTTTTGTTTATTACTCGATGTTCATATGATCGGTAATTTTTTATGTCTAATTGTATGTTAACAGTTTTTCTATACATTAATTGTTCTTGGTTCTATTCACTTTTATTTACACTGCATTACTATGTATTATTTGTTTCGCACTAGATTTTCCACATTCGGGCGATTACTCACTGCGTTTCAAGTGGCTATTAGTGAAAAGTGATTATTGTGCTGGTTTATATTAGTTGACAGCATTATTGCATGTGGACAAATTTTGCTCGGATTATTGTACAAGTTCATTTTAACTGTATTTGTGATAAATAAAACTGGTGATTAGCAACTTGATTGGTGTCCGTATGTTGTTTTCCACTGTACCGTACGACGATCAGGGAGTCCGGCGTAACAGTATTGTGAAGTGTGTGCAATTGGCACGGATGTGCTGTGCTGAGTAGTTTTGACATTCAACATCTGACGTTCTAGTATCATCAGTGGCGAGTAGTGGTTGGCTGTAAGCCAGAAGATAACATCGCCAACTTCCTTCTTTCTAAATTTTCGTTCGTGTCTTATCATTACTGGACGCAAGCAGTCGAATCGAATAGAATTATGCTATCTGTGATCTCAAGCTCGTCAGAGTTTAGAAGGGGTCGGCTATTTAGCTTTATTTCTTTTCTCTAATGTGACCGCATCCCTTGATATCGACGTTACTTTCCCTCTTTTCGTCTGCAATTGTCACGCTTTTTCATTATCTTATATCAAAGAGATTGTGTCACAGATTGTATTTAGAATCGTATTTTATTAATACTGTTTTCAAATGATGGCAATTAAACAATTAAACCATTAAAGATCCGGAGATAGAATTTTATTAAACGATGTTGCAGCTTTCTTATGTGACAGGGAAACGTGAATGTCATAAAGAAGGATGTCAGGAGTCATCATCGTGAATAGTGAAGTTAACATATGGTCGGATGCAGAACAACAGAATCAATTGTTACCAGCGCCTGCAAAGAATTAGTAATGAACGATTTATGAAGCCCACATTTAATTATAGGCCTTGGGGAAAGCGAAACGTTGGAAGGGGAAGAAAGAGACGAAGGGGTCCATGGGCGTGTGCTTTCAAGTTGATGATGATGACGACTAAGAGGTTTTTCTTGTTGGTGGAATATATAAAAGACGGTAATAAGATTATGACAAAATGTTTTATAAATGTGATTACTGGATTTTTGCTCTACGACTATCTCCAATGATGTTTTTTAATATTTTTTTAGTGAAGATTGAGGCACTCAAGGAAAAAAGTGTACAGAAGGAAATATCTATGTCTAGGGAACTTAAGCGAGTACAATAGCTAATATAATTGTGATCGACGAGGCAGTCAGAGCCTGACAGGTGCAAGGAAGAGCAGCCATTTTGAGAGACAACAGGGTATCGAAAGAGAACAACTGCTCAGTACCCTCTTTTAAACTGAAGTTGCAAGTTTTTTTTTTTACATATCAATTTGTACTCAGAGGTGTACAGTACATGTATGCCAACAAAAATAAATACCAAGAGCTAATGTGCTGAGTTGAAGTCGATGCAATCTCATCTACCTCCTCATTTCATTTGGCCAATCCTCTGAGGTTTTTTGTTGTGGATAATGACGAGGTCTGATGCTAGCTTGTTGATGTATGGCTGTAGTTCGTAAAAGTGTTTTTTACAATGATTTTGACCATTTTCTACTAAGTGTACCTTACAATCTTTGTGCGAAGTTTAATCTGATTGGGGCATGGGCTACCTGCTACTGTTCCCAGCGATTTTCTGAAACCACTGAATTTTGCTAACGTTTAAATTACTTGAGTTTTACCACTGCCTAATCAATACCGTATGTTCACATCCTTACTGATTAATGATCATTTATGATTATTTTGTACAGTAGAGTAAAATGAAATCTTTTCTTCTTCTTCTTCTTCTTCTTCTTCTTCTTCTTCTTCTTCTTCTTCTTCTTCTTCTTCTTCTTCTTCTTCTTCCTTGTCATAGATTGTAGGCATAGTAATCTGTTCCGTTTTTCCTCACTCCCGGTAGGAAACGTTTCCTGGGTCTGCTTACAGATCCTGTCCCATTTGGTTCACAGTGGTACACCATTCTGGGTATTCTGTCGTCCATTCTGCCCAGATGATTTATCTGCGTTTCCCTCTGTTTACTTATTGTTTCATTAATAAAAGAAATCATTTAGCATCTGTTTTTAATTACTCACCCTGTCCATTTTCAGTAGTCCATCCTGTAGTTATTTCTTTCTTACAGTTCCACTATTTTTATGGCTTGTTTATGGCGTTTGTTATTTAAATCTGTCAAAGACGTAACTAGCAACATCACAGCTCTGATACAGTGTGATACTCTTTCAAATGGGCTGCCATTAATAAAATTTCTTACTGGCTATTTACACGAAATGCCACAACCTTGGCAGTTGAAATTTTTAAGTTATATGCCATACAATTCATCTTATTTATGAGATGACAATTTTAGTCTTCAATTACAAGAATATAGCAGAAGAAGCTCTAAAATAAAGTAAATATTGTACAATTCTTTATTTTAGTTACTCCGTCAAATATCTGGTGGCGATGAGTTATGAAAATCGTTAAAAATTAGATGATGATTTAGGAAATGGATAGAATAGAGGAAGCGAGAGAGCAAAATAGAAGAGACAGATTCAAATTTCGTTTTAGTGAGTTAGTCTTTTGTCGGTCAAGTGCAGTTCGACCAAACGTCAAGGTTTGCAAACAAACGCTACAATAACAGCAAAGCAAATATCGTCAACCCACTCACAGTCAAACACGTGCTGAAGGATCAGGTCACCACACGACACATCGTGTGCGGTCCCTTACTCTACAAGTTACCCGAGGAAGATAATGTGTTTGCGCGCAAATGTATGTTTGTATATAACTTCTCAACTATAAAAATACTGCACCTAACATAACAGTACAAGGCTCAGTTGAATCTTGTCATCGACATTCAAAGGCATTGTACAATGCCTTGAAAACGAAATTCCGGGCGTTACTTTCTACACTGACAACACGAACATTGAATAACTTATATGCAGTACACGTGCAGAGAGGTATCGCTCCATTCGTCTTTATCTCGTCAGTAATGTTGAGCGCAAATATAATCAACCTTAAATAAATTAACCATATAATTAACCTAAAATAATTTTAAGTTTTTTGGCTTTGACTTTGGCAGTGATTATGTGACCTCGAAAGGTGGAAATTTATATAACTGTGATATTAGAGATGTGATATGTGAGATGTGGTATTATAGGTGTTGTGGAGAAGGCTCACAACTGTTTCTGAGCCTTCAACACAGTACTGTGGGCCTGACGTTTCACAACCCGCGTTCAGGTAGACTCGAATTCCACAGAAGATGGCAGCCGGTGCTGCTGCTGAAACGTTTGGTTTATTTGTAAACCCTGGACCACGGCCAAACAGCCCGGTACATACTTCTAATATAGCTGACACCAGCAGTGAAAGCCTTAAAACAATATTGTATAACTGTGAGCTCTATGTGTCTTTGTGTTTCTGCAACCCAAAACTATTGGGCAAATTTTTATAAACAATGTCATTTCATACTTGACAGACTAGTTCCTTTAACTTTGTTGTCGTATATACGTATTTCAGTGTTTGTTGGACAAGTAAAAGTCATCATCATCATCATCATCATCATCCTCAAGGTTTAAAACAAAATGGTTTTCTCCGGTCTCACATAGGCATATATTACAACTGGTCACTCCAGCGCTTTCACGGACATCCCACATCTCTCCGTCCCCTCGGCTTATAGTTCCATAGTTGATTGGGGATGCGGCAGTCATCCATTCTGCAAAGATGTTCCCACCAATTCAGCCGATACTGAGCGATCCTGTCGAGTGTACTCATAATATTTAGTTCCTACCGTATATCTGTGTTTCTTCTATGGTCATGGAGAATATACCCTGCCACGTGCCTGAGAAATCTCGTTTCATCCGCTTGGATGCGACTAGTCTGGCCTTACGTTAAAGTCCAATTCTCAGACCCATAAAGATGTGTGGGAAGAGCTATCACCTTGTAGATTTCTAGGCGTGTTCCTTTACACTCGTCTGATGGTCCCGCACATAAGGTTGAACTTATACAACTTATGCACCGCGTCGTTGCTTGCATTATAAGACACACTGTAGCCCAGGTATTCAAAACTGCTAACTTGTTCCAGGACAGTACCATCTATAACAATTTTTTTCCGCACGGGATCAGTTCCACAAAAAGCCATCACCTTTGTTTTAATTGTGGATATCTGCAATCCAGAGGCTTTGCAGATACCACTTAACAAATGTACAAGTAAAATTATAAATGTTTATTCATAGGCGCAAATGTAAACGGCAATAACACAAGTTAGAGGAAAGCAATATACGCGTAGGGTAACTGCTCGCTAAGCCGTAAGTCACACACTCTAGCGCAGCTGTAGCTATTGTATAAAAGTGTTTACACGGGACGTCAGGGTGACAACATTTAATGACTTACTTCACCTTGGCGATGCGTTATGTGATACTGTCGCACCTGGTATTGTGTCAGCTTTTGACTGCAGTGTGGTTATGGACTGTTTTACAAGTGACAATTATTGATTTATCAAGATCTTACATGACGTTCGTAATAGCTGTAGTGCCGTTGACCTTAGGTTGACAATTCATTAAGCCTTCATCGTCATCATCGTCGTCGTCGACATTATTATCATCAACACCACAATTAGCTCAGTAACGTTTAATTAATTATAATGAGGCTTAAAAACTAAAGATATTTTTAAAATGCTTCACCAACTGATGTCAAAAAGTATCCACCACACTCAAACCTTCAGGCACTACACTTATAATACTAGCTTAAGTAATTTTGTGTAAAACGTGTTTCTGTGCATTTGTGGGCATTTGTGTGCATGTGTGTGGGGGGCGTTTATTTAACAATATTCCAAAAGACTGAAGATGAATTACAGCCTTAAAATTGAAACAAGAATGTGGCATACACAAGTGGAAAATCTTAATCCTTAAATTTATTATTTTTGTTATTTTATTATTCTTTATATCCAATTTTAACCTTCGGAAGAAGTAACTTGAAGGAATGAAAATAAAAACTTAAATTTAAGTTAACTTACGCTTGATTCTTTTAAGAATTACAATCTTGATTATCCCAACTCACAGTTTGTATTCATTTGTTCGCAGAACAAGAACAATTTTCAAGTAAACATGATTTCGAGACGTTGTTTCTATTTCTTGTCGACATGTGTCAAAAAATCTTTAATGGCGTCTTCGACTAAGACGCCACATTGGCAAAGTCGGTTGTTTTAAAACGTAAAATTGGATTTTCAGTCAAACGGCACAAAAACTTGATAGGAACCTTTACTCTGTGTGTGTGTGTGTGTGTATGCGTGAATAATCTGGTTAGGCACGACTGCGTGCATACGTTCTATCCTATTACTGTCAGTACATAATTTAATCAGAATCTGTAGTAGCAGACGGCGTCGTACAGCGAACAAAAACAAAGTAATAGTCTGTGTTTCCAATTTCTAAAGCTGATTTAAAGTGTCTTTAAAAGAAAAAAAAAAACGGTGAACGGCAAAAGCGACCACGGAATACCGTGTTTTAAGTATTGACAGTAGCGGCTGTCGTAACTCGCTACACGAAACAGTTCACAGAGTTATAAAATAGAACAGAAAATCGAACAAACCAGGAAGTCTGGGATACTATGCAGGCTGACGAAACCAGTAGACATTCACAAGAACGTATGTGGTGTGCGACCACCTCCAAAGGACGGATAATAAAAGATGGCCAAAGAAATCTGGAGAATGTATGCAAGATGGAAGGAGTAAGACGGGACTTCTAAGGAGAGTGTCACAAGCTGACGCCCAAGACGCCATGGCGAATAGAGGACTACAGGAGTGTAATTTATTGGCAGGTGCTGACTAACTCATAGAGACCGATGTGCAGCATAAGCTGTAATAAACCTCTCTCTCTCTCTCTCTCTCTCTCTCTCTCTCTCTCTCTCTCTCTCTCTCTCTCTCTCTCTCTCTCTCTCTCTCTCTTTCTCTCTCTCGCTCTAATCACCAAACCTCACCAAACATTTCGCCATTTATTAATCACAATCAATACGAAACCAAGACTAATGTCTAGTATCAAGTGACTTCTGGCCCACTGTGTGTAACCCTATAATTAATAATGTAACGGCGACATAGAATTATTAGAAACAACTATTTACACCGAGGAACGTATTTTCATTGTGTAATTCAATGGCTCAGCATACAAAACATCGAGCAACAACGAGATTTAATTATACATAACGTAATCGTGAGACATTGTGCGTAGCTGTCTTCAGTTGAAGGATGCCGATGCATGACGGCAAAAAGAAAATAGGTAGGCATTAAAATAAAGAAGAAGAAGAAGAAGAAGAAGAAGAAGAAGAAGAAGAAGAAGAAGAAGAAGAAGAAGAAGAAGAAGAAGAAGAAGAAGAAGAAGAAGATAAATCATAATTGGTTTCTCTATGGGACTTAGAGGAATTATCTTCATTTCCTAGCTTGTCTTTAGATAAGTGACCCCAGTAACATAATTTTGAGAACGTTCCTGCATGCAATCTTTGGTTTTTATAAATGTTATGCTACTGTTCTATTCTATCACTCTAGAGTGCAAAATGGTATTCAGATTCATAGCCATAATAAGTATTAGTCGGATGTATAACATTTTATGTATAGGGGCACCTTATGTATGGAACAGTAATAATATTATACTGTTAAGAAGTAAACAAGTTTTCTTTGTTGCTTGCAACAAATCGTGCAAACAAATGGAATCGTTTTAAAAGGGACTATCTCTGTTCTTGTACAGAATTAGAGATAGCTCTGTATGCCATCGGATAGAGCCAAACACGTACTAAAAAATACACTAATAAATTAATTTTTGGCATATATTGTACAGTTTGGAAAATTTCCAAATTTTAGGCCAAAGATCAAAAAGGGAGCAAAATTAAAATCAAATGTAAAAATCCGTATCGGGTATTTAACCAGGGGAATTTTAACCAAAATGTGAATGCCTTGTAGACTTTATAAAAATTTGATAACTTTCGAGTCACTACTGGAGAAAAATGTAATCTAAAACGTTTAGAAAATTTGAAAGTCTATGTAAAGCATCAAATTAAGAGGAACTTTTTCAAAATAAAAACTCAGTAATTCTAATGGTTTGAATAAATTAATATCTATCAACAAACCTTTAAAATTTTGTACCGCTTTTCAAAAACTGTGTTTAAAAAAAAACTTTGTTGTTAGTTATGTATGTTTGTAGAAAGTATTATATTGTACTTATAGAAACTTCTTAACATTAGGACCATGGTGGAAAACAGCTATAGTCTTTTACGGGAACGCAAGCTTCCTTTTTTATATGGCATAATTAAACTTTGATATCTACCACATTTTTTGTAACCTCTTCGTTTTCATACCAACATGAAAACATAAAATGTTAGAAATGACATATTGTTACGACGATCTCCTTGCTCGTCGTATGGTACAGTGGAAAACAAAATACAAGACACCAATGATACCACTAATCACCAGCTTTAATTATCACCATTAACAATTTGTAATCGACAAGATAGTCTCTTACAACAAATCAAATAAAATATGTCCACACGCAATAATAATGTCAACTAATAGAGTCCCGCAGAGTTATAAAACACATGACACTTCGCCTCAATACTTCGAACACTAATATGCGTACTTAACAAACACTTGACGCACGAGACGTTCCGCACTACGTAACATTGTTGACGCATGTTAAGTGTCACGTACTCACACAAACATTACAGATGGGATCTGCTGGTATAGCCGAGAGACATATAGAATATTCTGTAATGGTGTACCAATATGGTTACCCTCGTGGTGTTTCACGGCTAAACTCATCATTCCCATCTCTTACAAGCTTGGTGGATCTTGGCTTGCTCCAAGAGTTGATTCCATTCTTCCCTGTTGCGTACCCTGACTTTCCAGTTTCTAATGTTCAGCTTTCTGAGATCCTCCTCTATCTGATCTTTGTAGTACAGTTCTTAGAACAGTGTACTCGCCACGATTAGTGGATTGCAGTAATGGAAGTATTTCTAAGCGATTTTATTTCTGAAAGATAAGATGAGTCGGTTTCCAGAGTAGCCAGTTTTCTAAAACATTTACTAGCATTTTGCTAAACAGTCAAGAACATGATGTTTTACAACACGTTGCATTCATAAATCCACTTCGGAGTCTTCCCCTTCTTCTACTACCCATTGGTTTCTGGTAGAAGCCATATGCCTATATTATAATATACCGAGTGCGTACGTGTTTAAAATCACACGTTGATTGCGTCAATTTATAACTGTCGAGATCGTACCCTTTAGTTAATTGATTTTATTTAATTATTTTATGAAATCATTTTATTTTTCATTCGATATTATTTAATCTGGTTTTTTGTTTTAATTTATTTATTTATTGTATAATTGTTTACTTATTGCAATCTCTGTTAATTGATCTGGTTCACTGTGGAATCCTCTTGACGTTCCGTCGCAATCCGTGGACCTAAATTGTCGTTGTACAGTAGTAGTGTTGTTTTGACTATATTATAACGTAATTACAACTTGCACGTACCTTTGGTGTAGAACTGGTAGTTTATGTCTGTATATACTAGTTGTTCAAATTGTTTTAGTATGTTATAAAACAACTGATTCGTCAAAACAGTAGATCAGCACTGTTTACAAGTAAGTGAGCTACGTTTGTGATATTTGGGCGCCATGTGGAATTTCGGTTGTTATTCCATAAAATAATTCATTAGATGAATAAATTAAATAATTTTAATTAATTGCGTTAAATTATTTCTTTGATTCTACGATGAAATTACTTTAATTAAATAATTTTCTTTTGTTTTGTTTATAAATTTGAATGGTTGGCGCCAACTTAACTGTTTGAGTGGCTTGAATTTGCAACTCTTTTAAATCAGAAAAAATTACTAAAAATTACTTCAAAAATTTCGTACAACGTTTGTTAATAAATATATTACTGTTTTACTGCTCACTGAGTGCTTATTTTAATTCTGTACATACAACTCAACAATGATTTATTGATTACAATAGACCTGGCTTATTTCTCTCCTAACCCAGAAGGTTGCCAATGGTGACTCTAATTAACTATTTATTTATTTACAAATTTCTTATATCTCAAGGCTGAATCCTTTCGAGCTACAGAATAAAACCACTATGCCTCGAATTACGATGCTTTACAAAGGTTTAGGTTACTAGGTTAGACACCTTTAGAAATTCAGACTTATTAACCAAAATGTTCGTCTGACCTTACGAGTTTTGAGGTTAACTACGGTTAGCCTAAATCGTTAATTCTTGTATTGAAATTGTATAATCCCTTTTGAAAAAAGTGTTTATAATGATTAATTCTTATTGTGTCAGTGTTCGGTGTTTAGTACATAAGTGTATTATTTCTGAATTATAACTTATACTAATGACATAATAATTGAACACTGTAATTATATTTGGCACTGTACTCCCTGATTGATAATCTCTCTAGATTATTATTTATTCACTTTACGATCTCAATACACTGATCGTACACTTCACTTTCCGCGAAGAACGATTAAAACTTCTTGTGGTTAAATATTTGGTTAGGTAACTCAAACCTCGTTCTTTTTGTTTCGCACTACTAGTTAAAGGATACTGCTTGTCGTAATTGACTTTACTATGTAGGTAACTTCTTCTCTGCTGTCGGTTAATTACACTTCAATTAGAATTTTGATATGGAGCTCTTGTAGTATCTGCCGTGATGGAATTCAAAAAATGTGTGTGTTTTCTTCGAGTGTTCTGTATATATAGTCCCCTTAGACTCCGCTTGGCGGTGACGACAAATTTTCGTATCTAATTTTCTGATAGATCCAAAATGACGTCATGATGCGGTCATTCTAAAAATAACTTTTACTTAATCGTTTTAAGCGTGGGTCAACGTTGTTGATAGTATTCACTGTGCTCTTCCAAAATTCACAAATTTAATCTTATTTATGTCGCTTTCTCATTTATTCTAATTACATTTTTTTATATATTACTAGCATCGTATCGCTCGTTCCTTGCTGGTTATTTTGAGATGAATAGCGGCCAGTTTGAATACATTTTTAATTAATAAATTATATTTTATTGATAGCCTATCTTAAACATTGCTTTTTTCTCAAACTTCTTCTGCTACAATTTGCAGATTCTATGGCTGTATTTTTTAACATTTCATAAACAATCATTTTTTACTACTTTGAACACAATTATAATATTTAAACTAACATATTATTCTACAAATTTGCTGTATCCAGCTGAACATTAATAATTCTAATAACATAATTGATTATTACCATTAAATGTCTTGGTCCTTTTATTATTGATTATTCGAAATTACTCTTACTCCCTATACTTATTTTAATTGAACCTGTTTGGTGATATTACACCTTTTCATTAATGGTTATTCATTTTTTTCTATACTCTGTATAGAATGGTCTCTTTATTATATATGATTATCATTTTCAGAATCTCATTTGTTATCATTTATTTGTCTATTCTTTCATGTTACTTTTTATAATTACTATACTTCCTTCAGTATGCACTCTACATAAGTTGTTGTGAGTCATGTTAATTATTGTGTCTTTATTTATGCATTTATTACAGACATTTTACTATTTGTTTTGATTTTCTTATAAATCATTTGCTAGTTATTGCACAATATTATTTTTCCTTGGCATATTGGCCCTAGTCATTATTTTGATCTTTTATTATATTATTTATTATTCATTAAGTTACTTTAACTCATCTTAGGTCATTCCCTTATTCTACACAATTCATAATAAGGTTTTGTTCACCTTACCTGATAATACATCTTTTTACAAAATTAACAAGCTTATAACATTTTTAAATACATAAAAGTTCTTTACACTGTTGATTACATTTGACATCATTCGTTATTTTGATCTTTTCTTACATCATTATTTATTATGCCTTACCATACCTTTCTTTCAAGGTTGATCTAGCATTGTGATTATACTGTTAATCTCATTTTAATTGTTCATTTATCATAATTCGTCTGCAGTTTATTATTATCAACAATATATTTCATCTTATATCTTATGCTAGTTATTTCCTTTTTTAATTTCTCAGCTAATGTGCTGTTTACTCTACTCTAATACATTTTGTAAATATCAGTTATTCACTTTTTATTTTATTTATGGTGTTTGTCATTGAATGCCTTTTGTAGATTTACTATTTGTTATCATCACTTCTGGTTACTCAGCTAGTTGGTTTTTATGGGACAGTCTGTACTGTTACAATATGTATCCAAACCACCTTAGCCTGCATGCTTTCATTATCCTGTCAATGTCCGGCTCTTTGTAAAAATGCTATAGTTCATAATTATAGCGCTTGCGCCACATTCCATTTTCTTGTGCTCCTTTAAATATTGTTCTTAGAATCCGTCTTTCAGAGCAGCCTTGAAGTCTCTCCCTATTTTTTGTCATTGTCCAGGTTGCTGAAGGATATATCAGCACTGCCCCGATAAGTGTTTTGCAAAGTTTGCATTTCGTGCTTCTTGAGATGAAGCTATATGCCAGGTGCTTTTTTAATCCATAATATGCTTTATTTCCGAGACATATTCTCCTTCGTATTTCAGTGTTGGTGTTGTTAACGCTGTTTACCTGGGAGCCAAGATATACAAACTCTTTTACCGCCCCTATATTTTTTATGCCTTTTTCAAGGTTTTGAAGGGTTGGGTTTAGTGGTAGTTTGTTGGTACCATACAAATATATTTTGTTTAATCCCAGTTTATCTGCAGTCAAATTTTATTTGAGTCTTCCTCTAATGCTGTAAAGGTACTTATGAGATCTCGTTTTGTCCAGGCAATTAGATCAATGTCATCTGCGTATGCTAAAAGTTGTATACTTTTGTTTAGGATCGTACCTCTCGTGTTTATTGGGAAGTCTCTTACCGCTATTTCTATTGTGAGATTAAATAACAACATGACAGGGTATCACCTTGTCTGAGTCCAGTTCCAGTCGTAAACGAAGGTGGCACGGTTTTCTGCACGTTAACTTTACATTCTACTTTCGAGAGAGATTCTTGGATTAATTACTCGGCTAAACTAAGAATCTTGAATGTTTGATGATTTTTACTCGCAGATATAAAAAAAGAGAATTTATTAATCCCTTTTTACCTAATAATAAATTCAAACACTTTTTGTTAGTCTATTTCTTGATGTATATAATATATTTAATATTTATAATATCTTTACCTCAAGATGTTTTTTCCTTATTTGGAACATGTTTTGTGACACTTGGTGTTCCATCCTCAGCCTTCTTAATTTTGAATCTTGTGGAGCATTTGTGTGTTGGTTGGTTGTTGGGGCACATTAACATACATAAATAATAAAATGACAAAGCTAACAAAACTATTTAAAAACACAGGTATCAAAAAAGCATACAAAACTAATAAAAATAATTTACAAAAACTAAATAACCCACACAACAAAGATATACAACTACCAATTTAAAGAATTAAAGAAAACTAAAAACTTGTTTTCGTGATTTTCACTCGTCATTTATTTAAAAATAATATACCACGACAGCTTTTTCGGCACACAGTGCCTTCTTCAGATGGTAAGAACTGACTAGTTACATACAATAAAATCACACAAAGCCAGTGCTATGAGAACGATAATCGAATCAAGTTCGAACAATAAAACAATACACATTACATATACACAACTATATACAAATTATAAAGGAACGTACATTTACATATATAATTTCAAATTTAAAAGTGGAGAGCTATTTAAATCCGATTGGTTGTTCAAAAGCAAACCTAAATCTTTACGCTTATTAATGTCGAGGGCTTCAAGTAAATCAAGTTTTTTACCTTTTTCCGCTACATGTAAAATTTTAAAGTTATCATTAAAATTATGATCTTTTTCCGACAAATGATTCGCATAATTAGATTTACCATCCTGATATCTCAAACTGTAATTGTGACGTACATTCTTTTGGAAAACGACCTTCCAGACTGGCCAATATAAATTTTGTCACAAGACCCACACAATAACTCATATACTCCTGACTTTTGGAGTTTTTCTACTTTACTCTTATTATTCTTAATATATCTACCAAGAGATGATTTCGTCGTAAAAGCTATATTTACATGTTTTTGAGTAAAGTATTTACCAATTTTATCCGATACAGTACCTATGTAATTAAGTGTGTGGAACTTTTCCTTATGTGTTGGAATAGGATACACCAATCTTAATGTTTGTAAATATAGTATTTTATTCAACAACTGATCTATTAGACTTGACTTATAACCGTTGTTAACTGCTATTTGTTTTATAATGTTAAGTTCTTTTTGAAAATCTGAATCTAAAAGTGGGATACTAATAAGTCTATGAATATAACTATGAAGAGCTGCTAACTTGTGTGAGTATGGATGTGCAGACGTGTTGTGTATAACCATATCCGTATGCGTAGGTTTATGGAAAATGCTAAAATTGATTTTATTATTTTGTTTTGTAATTGAAAGATCCAAAAAGTTAATACTATCATTTACTTCAATTTCTATTGTAAAGCTTATGTTTCTATGTAAATCGTTAATAAAATTAAGAAAATCCTGTAATTGCCTACGCGTACCAAGAAAAATTGCCAACACATCATCCACATATCTGTACCAAAACATGAACAATTTAAAATACGGATGAGCTCTTATTTCGGTTTCTAAATAATCCATAAATATTTCAGAAGCCAAGGGGCTGAGGGGGTTACCCATAGCAAGCCCTTTTTTACCCACATAAATTTTCCCATCAAATTCACAATAAAGTATAACCGTTATAACCAGAATAACCGTTACGGAATGGAGTGTGTGGTGGGGGTTGATGGTGGGAAGGGATTGGCGCTGAACAAGATAAAAATAATAAAATCAATTTTAGCATTTTCCATAAACCTACGCATACGGATATGGTTATACACAACACGTCTGCACATCCATACTCACACAAGTTAGCAGCTCTTCATAGTTATATTCATAGACTTATTAGTATCCCACTTTTAGATTCAGATTTTCAAAAAGAACTTAACATTATAAAACAAATAGCAGTTAACAACGGTTATAAGTCAAGTCTAATAGATCAGTTGTTGAATAAAATACTATATTTACAAACATTAAGATTGGTGTATCCTATTCTAACACATAAGGAAACGTTCCACACACTTAATTACATAGGTACTGTATCGGATAAAATTGGTAAATACTTTACTCAAAAACATGTAAATATAGCTTTTACGACGAAATCTTCTCTTGGTAGATATATTAAGAATAATAAGAGTAAAGTAGAAAAACTCTAAAAGTCAGGATTATATGAGTTATTGTGTGGGTCTTGTGACAAAATTTATATTGGCCAGTCTGGAAGGTCGTTTTCTAAAAGAATGTACGTCACAATTACAGTTTGAGATATCAGGATGGTAAATCTAATTATGCGAATCATTTGTCGGAAAAAAGATCATAATTTTAATGATAACTTTAAAATTTTACATGTAGCGGAAAAAGGTAAAAAACTTGATTTACTTGAAGCCCTTGAAATTAATAAGCGTAAAGATTTAGGTTTGCTTTTGAACATCCAAACGGATTTAAATAGCTCTCCACTTTTAAATTTGAAATTATATATGTAAATGTACGTTCCTTTATAATTTGTATATAGTTGTGTATATGTAATGTGTATTGTTTTATTGTTCGAACTTGATTCGATTATCGTTCTCATAGCACTGGCTTTGTGTGATTTTATTGTATGTAACTAGTCAGCTCTTACCATCTGAAGAAGGCACTGTGTGCCGAAACAGCTGTCGTGGTATATTATTTTTAAATAAATGACGAGTGAAAATCACGAAAACAAGTTTTTAGTTTTCTTTAATTCTTTAAATATTATGGATTTTCATCAAGTAAAGGCCTCCAGTATCAATTATTACAACTACCAATTGTATATACAAAATTGAATGCCAAGATTGCAATAAATGTTACATAAGACAAACAAAAAAAACAACTGAAAAAAAATTTTTTTTAACTTTTAAACGCATAAAAAACAAGAAATATATAAATCTAATTTGGCCACACATGCAGTAAACGCTGGACATGAATTCCCAGACATAACCAACTTGACACTAATAAAACACATACCAAACAAAGGCACCATAATGAACATTTAGAAAAATTTACAAATATACAAACAGAAAACAAACTAATAACCGAACAAATACAAATCAATACAAAACATGACAGAATTTTCAAAGCACGTAATATCAAAAATACACAAGATACTAATATATTGTGGCGGCACGGAGGCAAACGTCTTCTCTCCGGTACCAGCGAGAGGTCGCCGCGAACACCTGGCGGCGCGTGACACCTGACCCAGGGAGCCAACGACATCAGCAGCCGAGACGTGACACCTGACGTGTTAGGAGCGAGTTAATCAGCGATCCCGGTCAGGGCATAAAAATAGCGCCGGTAGAATCGCCATGCCGTCGGACGCACTTCATCTCCTCTCCTCTCTCGGACGACATCGACGCGGAGTCAGCCGGAAGGAACAGCCGAAGAGTACAACCGACGTTCTTTGCATTCTTCGCCCTGGACCGCGCCAGCGACGGACTTCGTTGGGCCGACAGCGGACGCGACGTAACCGATGCCGAAAGAAGAGGAGGACTGCAGTACGCCACGAACAGCGGGCGCAGCCGCCGAACATCTCAGCGCGGCTCGAGAGGAACAAACATCACATCGTTTTCACCAACGGCTCTTTTTAGGGTCACCAAAATGACGAAGAGTTGTACGATTGGCGCCATTTGTCATGCGACAAGCCTCTAGTCCTGTGACAATATACACCACAATCACACACAATAGTACGAATTTAAAATACCAAAAACCAACAGGAAACCATAACAACAACCAACCAACACACAAGTACTCCACAAGATTCAAAATTTTTGGAACATCAAGTGTCCCGGAACGTGTTCCTAATAATAAGTGTATTTTGTTCAAATTATAAAACACGTTCTGCAGCTCAGGGAGCTTACTATTTTGTGCTCCAAATTATAAATTCCCTAAATGCATCAAAATGAGTAAAAGCAAATTACTAGAAGACATGTGAGTGAAAGTAAGGAAGAAAATATAGGACTGCTCACTAAGCCGTTCGTCACACATCCGACAGTCTTCTCGACACAGCTGAAGATATTACATAATGACGCAACGTTTACACAGGACGTTACCGTGTCAACGTTTAATGTAATGTTTTCATTTCGTCGACACAGATGTTTGCGTTATTTGTTCATTTCTTGCAAACAGTGTGGTGGTAGGTGTTGTCTAGATTGTGACGACTGTGTGATATTGAACATATTATCGATTTCACATCGAGTTACGAATACAATTTTCTCGAGTTAGAAAAATATATGTGATCGATAAAACAAAAATACACACGCGCGCAAGACTGTGTGCATTTTCCTTCCAAGTAACTATTCACGTTTTGAGTGCGTCACAGCATTTGTGTATAACATAATATTATTATATAGTAAATTACGTCTTCAAGTGTATTTTTCTCTTTTTTTATAAATACAATATATTTTCACTTTACACACGTTTCATAGATTTCATCTGATTCCTTCATGACAAGAATTGGCCATATACTGCAGCAAGTACAATAGTACTTTTGAAGATAAATTTTAGGTTTGAGAAAAATTAGATCTGCAAATTAGTTCAGTTTCTGCAAAACACGATTTAAGACACTTTAAAGCCAGTAGCATTTATATTCTATACTTTCCTACGTTTCCCAAACTTACCGCGGTTAATTCAAATTAATATAATTACACCCAGTATTGAACCCTGTAGGGCTCCTTAAATAATCCTTCTATTATAACTGTAAGAAACACTAAATTGTACACATTTCAAACTATTCTGTTGATAATTAGAAAACAAATCGTGTGCAACTCAGCAAATGCCACAATGAAGCGTTTGCGACGGAATAGTGTTCAACGGTGTTGAACTTCTCTAATCTTAGTCAAGCTTCTTAAAGCTTCCCTAATGTCTAGGAGAAGCCCACTGATCCTTTTTCAACTGTTCTCGATTTGCTTTATTTCATTCATAAATTCCTTCCGTCAAAGTCTTTCGTCTGGCAATAGAATAGCAATTCATTCATTCATTCCTCTGGCGCTACAGCCCACGATGAGCCTTGGCCTCCCCTACTAGTCGCCTCCAAACACTTCGGTCCTCCAGCCTCCGTCCTGTAGCCACCTTCTTGTAGCTTTTCCTCTCCTTCTCTGCCCATCTGTTGTCCCTCTAAGAATTGCTTTGGACATTCTGTCGTCCTTCATGCGCATAACATGTCCCAAACAGCTGACCCTCATAGACTTGATGATCCTCCTTGATGAATCTGTCAATTCCCCCAATTAATACAATAACAATACAATACGCTAAACTAAGCTAAACTACAACCAGTTCCTTTACTTTAATACATTTTAGCCATAGTTTCATACACAGCTCTTTGTGTTTGTTTGTTTGTTTCTGATTAATTATTAAAACGACGTCCTTTTGTATTACATGCAAGTCCCAGATATGAGTTCAGGAACGCATGCCATTTTGCACACTATTCATGTCTGTAATGATTCACAGAATTCCACTGTAGTTTTGAACGCTCTTGAAACAGACACGAAATCTACACTAGTTATCCGTGAAATCCAGTAGGAAGCTGAGCTATTTTGATTCGTAACTCATGCGAATTGATGTAATCACACACACACACACACACACACACACACACACACACACACACACACACACACACACACACACACACACACACACACACAAGTTGATTAATTAGAGTTTGGAAAGGTAACTGAAGCATTTATGAATAATTCAGAGTTTGTTAGTTAACTGATAACAGTAGCACGCTGGATTTACCAGCCCAAAATATTTCACAATTCTATATTATCAAATGCACTGCAAATTTTAGTGCACAGAAACTTTACAACTTTGACTGTGAAACATTTTCAGTTTACGCTTTAAAACAAAACGCGTCAGCAGAGAGAGAGAGAGAGAGAGAGAGAGAGAGAGAGAGAGAGAGAGAGAGAGAGAGAGAGAGTTAAGGAATTTAAATTTAAAGTAAATACAAGATTCATTTGTAATTTGTTTCCGTTGTTACAGGTTATCGTTTAAAACTCCCTGGCTCCAGTATAATTATTTGTTATTAAAATAAAATAAATAAATAAACCTCCGCTCAACAGTCCGTTAAGGACCAAGGCGTACCGCGCGGCTTTTGTGTTAGTGTGACGGTGTATATGGCTAGTACTACGCGCCACCAGCCGCTAGTTGCGGTATTCACAGCCAGGAGGCGGCGCTGTTATCTCAGCGCCTACTCAGTTTGCCTCACGACGCTGAGTGCACGCCGTACGGAACCTCCGCCGGGAATTGAACCCGGGACCACGAGCGCATCAATCGTCCGCGTTAGCCATTAGACCACCTGGAGGCTTAATTATTTGTTATTACTGAACTTAATACAGCTAGCCAGTTAGTATCATAATTTTCTTTTGTTCAGTTCATCTACTCTTCGGAACTGCGTGCACGATTGCACACGCAACAGGATTTCAAATTTTATTCTTTCTGTAAGGAATCCATAGAAATCAGTGGATATTTTGTATATTTTCAACATGCTGAACTGTCCACGCTGAATAACTGTTTATTTTTATACTGTAAGAGCAACTTCTGCTCTATTTGTATTGTTATCTCGTTTATGTAAACAAAAAACATAATTCTATCTGACTCTTTCACGGCCGGCTTCAATGTTATGAGAACTTAGGAGAATTATTATGAGAAATTATGAGAACATAGCCACTAGCCTTAACCACAGTTCAGTGGTAACTGAAGATGGCCGTCGAAGGCACGACCGGAACGTTTGCACCGAACGACCTTGGACCATGGTCTTATAGCCCGACAAGTCGAAATTCTCATAAAAAAACATAATTATTGGAGCAAATTGGGTATCGATTTGGGGATAGCCGGCCGAGAGGTGGAGAAAATGCGGAACTTGATGTTTGGATCCCAGCGGGAGTAAAAAAAATATAGACGTCTTGAAAAAATAGACGCGGAACGAGTAATGGAATCGGTAGTGGAAGTATTTCCAAGTGGTTTTATTACTGAAAAAATCAGATGAGTCGGTTTTCAGAGGAGCCAGTTTTCTAATACTTTCACTAGCATTTTGCTAAACGTTCAAAAACATGATATTTTACAACACGTTGCGGTAGAACGCTTATATGTTGTTTTACAAAAAAATATCGGTATGGAGAACCATACATGACTTCCATGTTCTAAGATTTATATTTAAAATCATTTACGAAATGAAGTGTTTCCATAGAAACTACTTCTTTCCAATTGCTTCAGCCTTAACCACAGTACTGTGGTAACTAACGTGTACCACCACACGTTATTGCACTCGATTTTCACTGATGATGGCAGTCGACGGCACTGCCGAAACGTCTGGTTTTGCAGAAAACTTTGGTCTACGGCCAAACAGACCGGGAAGGAATTTTAATAAAAAACTACTACTTTGTTGCCGATAACGTAGTACACATATAAAAATTATCCCCTCCCCTTTCAACTATAATTTTCATTTATAGAAAATTACCCCCACCCCGTTCAACTAGCCTCTTCATTTATAGATATAGCTTCTACGTTTCTACAGTGGGTTATTAAGATCTTCTTATCAGGATCCTTTATTTATAAAAATTAAGTACTTTACTCTTGTTACAATGTTTCAGGTAAACTACCCTTTCCCCGTAACCGATCTTCACCAAAATCAATAGGCCTTAAGTCTTCTACAACTCAGGTACATATGTTAAAAATTATTTGATTCTGTTTGAATTTACGGCAGTTATCGTTCGTCATGGAAAAATTTCTCTTGTTACAACATAAAATGTTGCAGGTAAACTACCCCTTTCTCTTAACTGATCTTCACCAAAATCAATAGATCTTGAGTACTTTGCAATTCAGGGAGGCATGCAAACGATTATTTGATTCTGTTTGAATGTGCGGCAGTTATCGTTTGTCATATAAACAATTACTCTTGTTGAAACATTAAAGGTGGCAGGTAAACTACCCTTTTCCTTTAACCGGTCTTTACCAAAGTCAACAGGCCTTCAGTTCTTTATAATTCAGTAAGGTATACAAAACGTATTTGTTCTGTTTGAATTTGCAGCAGTTATCGTTCGTCATAGAAAAATTACCCTTATTAAAAAATAAAACGTTGCTGGTAAACTACCCCTTTTCCTTAACCGATCTGCACCAACATGAACAAACCTTGAGTACTTAACAACTCAGGAACGTATGCAAAAATTTATTTGATTCTCTTTGAATGTGCGGCAGGTATCATTCGTCATAAGAAAAACTACCCTTGTTAAAACATAAAACGTTGCTGGTAAACTACCCCTTTCTCTTAACAGATCTTAACAAAAATCAAAATACCTTGAGTTATCTATAATGCAGGGACGTATGCAAAACATTATTTGATTCTGTTTGAATTTACGGCAGTTATCGTTCGTCATAGAAAAAAATTACCCTTGTTAAAACATAAAACGTTGCCGGTAAACTACCCTTTTTCCTTAACCGATCTTCACCAAAAACAAGATCTTGAGTACTCTACCATTTACGTTTGTGTGCAAAAAATTATTTGATTCTGTTTGAATTTGCGACTCTTATCGTTTGCCATATAAAAAAATCTACACATAGACAGATAGACAGATAGACACACAGATAGATAGACAGACAGATAGACACACAGACACTTTTCGAAAAATGACTTTTTTTCATGTTTTGAGGGTAGTACAATCAGAATCTGCAATTATCTGGAACACGATTTTTTTGCCATCACCATACTCCATTTCCTTATGGAACATGGAAGTAAAAGTAACCTAAAATAAAACTAGAGGTCTTCCTAGAGGAGACACTTTTAACTGTACAGGGAGTGAATATCTCTCTCTCTCTCTCTCCGATCGCACTACAGCCGATATTCTAGCTTAACGGGATTCGTCATATCTCTCTGTCTGTCTGTCTCTCTCTCTCTCTCTCTCTCTCTCTCTCTCTCTCTCTCTCTCACCTATGCCACTACAGCCCTTGTTGGGCCCTGGCCTCCTTCAATTTCCCCCCCCAATTCTCTTCTGTCTGTAACCATCCTCGTCCAGAGGAACGCACATTCAGTATTTCTTTTGGATCCTCATCCACCGCGTCCTCCCATCTTCTCCTCGGTCTTCCCACTGGTTTTTTTCCGTGGATTCTGGTGTTCAATAGTTTTCGTGGTATTCTGTCTTCCCCCATCCTGGCTACATGACCAGTGGGAAGACACCTGTGGGAAGAACACCTTAGAAGCTGTAGTTTTATGTATTGTGTTAGCGGTGGTTCTTTATACATTTGATACAATTCAAAGTTATGTCTTATTCTCTAGCCGTGTATGTCATTAACTAGTCCCAGGCTTCTTCGTAATATTTTTCTTTCAAAGATATCGAGAGTGTTTGCTGTTTTGGAGTTCAGGATACACGTTTCGCAGCCGTAGGTTAGGATGAGTCTTATTATTGATTTGTATATCATTAGTTTCGTGTCTCTGTGGATGTCTTTGGATCTGAAGATACTTGATATGGCGAAATTGACTTTATCGGCTTGAACTATCCTGTTCCGGATTTCGGCTTCTTCTGTGCTGTTTTTTCTAATATGGTTCCCAAGTGTTTAAAGTTGTCCACCTTTTCGATATTGTCGATTTTTCCGTAGTTTCTTTGTCTTCTAGTGTGCACTAATATTTTTGTTTTATCTATGTTAATTTTGAGGCCTATATTGCTAGCATTTTCTTTGAGCTCAAAGTGCGTTTCCTCTGCTGCACTTTTTGTCCGACACATTATGCTGATGTCTGCTGATGTCTGCTGATGTCGTCCGCGTATGCTGCTAATTGGACTGATTTGTTTGTCAGGACGTTATTTCTTCCTACTGACAGTTTTCTGATTACATGTTCAAGAGCTAGATTAAACTAGGTCGGTGCCAGCCCGTCTCCTTGTTTTAACCCTCGATTGATTACAAATCCTTCTGTAGAGAGTGAATATGCCGAAAATAAAAACACCACGATACTCAACGACCACAAATTCGCGTTGGTGTTACTAGCTTGTAGTGCAATAAAATATGTATAATTTAAGTTTATTCTAAAGACGGCTCCGTTGCATTGGTTTTTATTAAGTTATCCATGATGAATGAATTCCGAAAGTTTGTTCCACGTGTATAATAACTACCATAGTTTATTTTTTAGGGACCGGGAGTTTTGTTTAGTGTTTTCGAGCCATCCAGTGCAGAGATGTAGGTAGGGCCTATACGTGCAGACTTTGCCAACGTGGGCTGTAATATCAATGTATACCATGTGTATCATAAACAGAAGCTTCTACGAAATTGGATATTTCGCATTTACATATCAGCAAACGTACGTTTTCATTGGTAGAAAAACGAAAGTAAAATATTTTAATAATAACTAGAATTACCGTAATCTTTTTGGTAGAACAGATCGGACGATCGTTAGTAAATTACAAAGAAACAAATAGAAACGTTAACAAATTACAGACACGAAACATGCAGACGTCGGTATTGGGACGCGGAGAGTAGTTTCTCCCTTTCCGAAGTCGATTTCTCCTGAAGCGTTTACGTCAGTGTATTTATACTACTGGCCGCCAAAAGAAGTACCCATTAGTCGCTGTGCAATCAATAATCTCGTACTCCCCACGCAACCTACACGCGGCAGTCAATAGCTACACTTTTATTATGTGCCACAAGTAACCCCAAATATTTTCACTAACGTAAAGGATTCTATTAATACTGAGGTATAATGGTCGTCAGTCGGTAGACTTGTGTAAACGGTTTTGTACAGTGAGTTTCCCAGCAGTCTGCTGTATTACGTACCTTACGGCTTAGTAAGATATTAAACTTCTGATGACCTTCCCGTCTTCAATATCAAAAGGCAGTATAGATCTTTACTGTTATGTTTTGTTATTTCGTTCATCATCAACTACAAGTTCAAGTTCAAGTTCTCTACTTCCATCATCATCATCATCATCATCATCCTCTTCTTTTTCTTTCCTTTACCTATTTCTTCTAGTTTCTCTTACCTTTCGCTTCTTCTTTTCTCTTATACTCCTTCTTTAGCCCCTTTCCATTTTTTTTGTTCCTTTCTTTCCTACCTGTCTATTAATTTCTCCTTAGCCTTCTTCTTCTCGTTCAGTTTCTCTGCCTCCACCACCTTATGTTCCTTATCTTTCTTTCTTTCTTGATTTTGGTTATCGCCACTGTATTATATACATGCTGTAGAGGGTTTCCTTTTTTTCTTTCTTTCTTCTTCTTACTAAAAAGCATCGTCCACGACATTCATCTATTTCTATGCAAAGAAGTATAGAAGTCATCTACTATGGCTGGAGGTAGATGCTAATCAATTAACCATAGTTCTGTAAAACAGCAAAAAGGACTCACACAAGGACTATATTTGTTTAAATATTAATATATGTCATACGTAAACATTAGTATCTCTCCTTCTCTCCCACTCGCTTTCCTCTCACTTATTAACCTTTAGAACTAATTTATACTACTTTGAATCGGCTTTTAGAATTCAGTTCTTTTATTTCATGGTCTAAACTACGTACAACGTACGTTTGGTTCTTCGACACCATCCTCTTATTCATTCTGTTGTCATCTTTCAAAACTATCACAATGCTTTAAAAAAAGTGACAACGTTTGTTCAGGAGAATTTTTTTATGCAGTCGTGGTTATGTGAGTAATATATACCTATTATATATCTATAATAGATTATAATGCTTATATCTATTTATATTTTATCTACGCTACGAATACGTAATCAATACCTCATATCCTAGAATCCGAAAACCATAAGATTTCCTTACGACAACCTCGTCTCGTGCCTCCTTTAATTTGTCCAAGATTTTTCGTTACTGGTGACTGTATTCTTCCCTTTCTGCTTTGCTGTTGCCGTCTACACGCTTGTTTAAAACAGGAGTAACAGTAGCATGTTATTTATTTTACTTTTTGTCTCACTTCGTTCCTTATTTCACATTGTTCTGTTAGTGGTTCCACAGAAAAGTCACAGTAAATAATTTTATAATTTACTCTAAGCAGAATGTTGATAATGCACGCCACATGCCACTAAACCAGTGTTATCGATGCCCCAAGGCTATACTATAAGCAATTGTGGAGTTTAATATCGCGATTGTCAATAATAATTGGATTGAACGCCGACAACATGCGATCACGCTCACTCACACAGAAGACCTGCGGGGGTTCGTCATGACGTCACATCGCAACTATTAAACATTACAATCTCAATTACATGCGGAAAGTAAGTAAATCAACATACGGTTCATATCACATACGGTTTAACAGAAAACCGCATCTGCTACTTATCACTTGTTATCTCAGGTGTTGTATGAAGCATTAATTTACAAGTTAAATAAAATATTACCTAGACAATACGTAGAAATCCTTACCTCGTCCATATCTAATAGACTGTTTAGAGTTAAACAAGAAAAAGCATATTTATACCTAAAAGACATATAGGCGGGAGTACCATAGGGCAGTGTTCTTGGGCCTGTCTTGAATGTATTATTTACCAGTGACATACCAAACTTAGAACGAGCAAAATAGACTACTTTTGCTGATGGTATAGCTTTGCTTACAACAGGGCAAGATGAGGTTATTTCAACCCGATTATTGCAGAAAGCTAGCAATACCATATATGATTGGACCAAAAAATGGAAAATTAAACTTAACGAAACCAAATCAGCACAGATTAATTTCACTAATAAAAGACTGAATAATCTTCCATCATTGGTCATAAATGGAATGGTAGTTCCTTATGAAAACAAAGCCATATACCTGGGTATGACATTGGATACCAAACTGAGATGGAAAGAGCATGTAAAAACGAAAAAAGTGGAACTTATCATAAAATTTCGACAAAATAAATGGCTCATAGGAAAACATTCCAACCTCTATTTATACAGAAAAACTCTGATCTACAATCAGATAATTAAACCCATCTGACTGTATTGAATTCAACTCTGGGGGTGCGCGAAATATAATAACATCATGATAATACAAACTTTCCAAAACAAAGTTTTGCAGACCATGATGAATGCACCATGGTATGTTAGAAACGCCGATATCCACAGAGATCTAGGTATTCCAACAATTAAAGAAGAGATTAAAAGGTTTGCGAAGAAGCATGAACTTCTTCAGCTGCTGGACAATTAACACGTGTCTCGAAGACTAAAGAGAACAAAGCTATT
Organism: Magicicada septendecula; assembly: GCA_034769895.1. Lineage (NCBI taxonomy): Eukaryota > Metazoa > Arthropoda > Insecta > Hemiptera > Cicadidae > Magicicada > Magicicada septendecula. The sequence goes on along the minus strand of CM068373.1, from coordinate 306,937,064 downwards.
TGAACTTGTGTAGTGTTTTGTGACTTCACTTAACGCTGACATTAGAATCTTAAAATTCATTATGTTAATTGAAACGACGTTAACAAAGACAATTTTTTCCACAGAAAATAAAATATCCGTATGGAGAACCATACAAGACTTCCACTTTTATAAATATAAGATTTATATTTACAATAATTTACTTGAATTCGATTAAATAATTTATAAAAAAAATATCGCCCGCCCTAAAATTATTTTCACTATTTTCGTTATTATGGGGTAGTCGTTTAATATAATGCTCTTTTCGAGTCACTTTATCTATAAGAATTAGGTACTTTATTCTTATAAAGAAACTGAACTACGCAGTTAATCATCCCTCCTCCTCAACCGATCCCCACCATTAAATGACGTTTACACTTTCATAAAGTAATAGTTTTGTCATATGTAATTTCTAAGGCACTCTATTTATAATTATCTCATTTACCATTTTACAGTGGATTAATATGACTTTATTTTCGGTGTACTTATTTATTAAAATTAAGTACTTTACTCTTGTTGAAACACAAAACAATGCAGGTAAACTACCCCTCCCTCCTAATCGAACAACCTGATTGCCTGGCAAGAAAATTATTTTATTTTCAACAATTACCATTGTTTCAAAAAAGTTTAAATGAATTTTTAAGTACTTTACTCTTTTAAAATATAAAACGCTGCAGGTAAACTACCCTTCCACCTTAACCGATCTTCACGAAAATCAATAGCTTTTGAGTTATCTACAACTCGGGCACATATGAAAGAAAATATTTGATTCTTTATAAATATTTGTTTGGGGACGATCAGGCTATTCTATCGGACTCTGAAAACAGATTGCAGATGGGTACACATTTGTTAAATGGAATCGGCATAGACTCTGGATTGCAGATATCCACAATTAAAACCAAGGTGATGGCTTTTTGTGGAACTGATCCCGTACGGGCAAACATTGTTATAGACGGTACTGTCCTGGAACAAGTTAGTAGTTTTGAATACCTTGGCTACAGTGTGTCTTATAATGCAAGCAACGACGTGATGAACAAGTTGCATACGTTCAACCTTATGTGTGGGACCATCAGAAGAAACCTTAAGTCAGCAAGGTGATGGCTCTTCCCACACTTCTTTATGGGTCTGAGAATTGGACTTTAACGAAAGGCCAGGCTAGTCGCATCCAAGCGGCTGAAATGGGATTTCTCAGGCACGTGGCAGGGTATACTCTCCATGATCATAGAAGAAACACATATACGGCAAGAACTGAATATTATGAGTAAACTCGACAGGATCGCCCAGTATCGGCTGAATTGGTGGGAACATCTTTGCCGAATGGATGACTGCCGCATCCCCAAACAACTATGGAACTATAAGGTGAGAGGACGGAGAGGTGTGGGACGTCCGAGGAAGCGCTGGAGTGACCAGCTGTAATATTTGCCTATTTGAGCCCGGAACAAACCATTCTTGGTTTAAACCTTGAGGATGATGATGATAATGAAATCAAGTTATAAAAACATGTGATAGACAATATGGAATATATACGGCAGAAGAGTTGAAGAAAGTAAATTACGAATTACAGAAAAGCTGAGCTTCCACTTATGAGCACAGTCGTCAGATGAATTATGTGGTATTTTACACTTAAAAGATGACTAATGATTGTAAGTGTTCAAAAGCTAAATTTATGTTAAGGTTAGAGTGTTCGAATAAAAGTGTTCAATGAAAGCAGTAATTGTTTTGCCTATATTTAGTTTTCAATTGAAATTCACTAGATTAAAGATCCCTACCTACGTCTCAATTTCAACAATGGTTTATTGCACGTAACAATATCATTGACTGAAGGGTTCTCGTGATTAATACCTCAGGCGACAGTGGAGTTTAGTGCTAGCGTTGATAGTAATTGATCTGAACGCCCTATCGTGGCACATTGGTCGCACATTGAGGTTATAACGCGATTATGCAGATAAACAGCCACACCCACACCCACACACACACCCACACACCCACACACATACACACAAACACAAACATACGTTTTCGAGTTAAACGCCGGATGTTAATTATTTTGGAAACAGATTATGACTGAATCTTGTTCGCTGTTACTAAACCGCTTAAAAACGATAGGCGGTTATTCTGTAACAGATTTTTAACACCTTTAGTTCAGTAATAAAGTATTTTATTCTGTGGGATCCGTGATATGACAGTAAAAATAAAACATAATTTGGCGAAATATTTAGAATTAATATTAGGTAATTACCTGTATTAACTTCCGTCTCGTGACTTATTTGATTTTTTCTTAAAACGACGCGTTTCGAGAATAAATTCTCATCATCAGGTTTCAATACTATAAAAACATCAAATTCACCCAAAAGGGGTCGTCTAACTAGTTAAAACACACAAACACAAAAACACCACACATAATTTAACACCGACACAGTCACGGCACAGTCCGATGCGCATCGTCTCGTTGCCAACGACCAACTGTTGCACTTTGCCTTATATGTTCGTTATCATTGCCCACTGACCCATCGATATCGATGGCCGTGTTGTACAGCAGATTCGATCGGAACGAAACTTTGTCATTAAGTAGCTGGTCCGTTTGTAACTTAGAAGCCCTGTATATCTCATATTCCTCCACAGCGTTCATGTATGCACCTTTTTTACAATTATGAAGCAGTTTAAAGTTTGTGTGGAAGTCTGAGTACTTATGATTATACAGCATTAAATGCTGAGCGTAACTGGATCTAGTTTTCGAGATATCACTTTTGGGCAGGTGTTCTTTAAAACGTTCGGCTGACGGCCTGCCCGTTTGTCCTATATAGAATTTGTCATAGTCATCGCATTCAAGCTTGTACACTCCAGTTTTCTCTTCAGCCGGGATATGAGTTCTTTGTCACAAACGTTTTTTGATGTTATTTGTGGTTTTAAAGGCCACTGTTATTTTACGTTTTTTCAGCTCATTCTTTACAATGACTGGTAGTACATTCGTGTACTCAGTTACTATAAACTTAGTATCTTCTTTAGATGGGCCGGTTAATCTGCTTTTACTATTGATTTTTACCGAGTGTTTTCTTATAAGCTTGTCTACGATTCCACTGTTATACCCATTAGAGATAGCTATACTTTTGATTATATTAGTCTCTTCCACTCTGTCTTTTTGCTCAAGGGGAATAGCAAGCATTCTATGAACGAACGCGTTGAAGGCTGCCATTTTTTGGGAATATGGATGGTACGAATCAGCATGAATAGTAATATTTGTGGTGGTGGGCTTTCTATAAATTTTGAATCTAAAACGGTCATTATATTTGCTGATAGTGAGATCAAGAAAGTTCAGGCAGCTATTATTCTCCATTTCTAGGGTAAATTGGATTTTCATGTTTATGGATATATGAACACCAGTGGGTACCTAGGCTACACACTCTTAGACAGGAGTAAGAAATTTGCTATAAAGAAATAATTAAATCTAATATTTCTGAATGTAGTAGTAAAAGAAAATAAAAGTATCGGCGTAGCGAGCTGAGAAGAATACCATGGAATATACTATCAGCGGCCGCAAGGTAGCCTAATGGTACTGGTACCGAGCAATACTAAAATCTAGACAAACGGACGTAGGACAAACGGATGTAGGTAAGCCGAGAAAACTGTGAGTACCAGAACATGCTCGATAAAACTAATCTTTGGAAGTGAAGGAAGAAGAAGAAGAAGAAGAAGAAGAAGAAGAAGAAGAAGAAGAAGAAGAAGAAGAAGAAGAAGAAGAAGAAGAAAATGATGATGATGACGATGACGACGACGACGACGACGACGACGATGATGATGATGATGATGATGACAAGACAATCAAGAAGACGAACCTTATACAGAGTGATTCAAAATTGCACGGCAATCTCTCGAGACCTCATTCTATATAGCTAAAAATAAGAAAAAATTCATATAAACATAGGTCCGAAAATGGTTCGTTATAGAGTTAGGGCTCGCGAACCAGTTCGCCCTGATTTATGCTCCCACGGTAATACTGAAATTCTTGGGGTACAAAGTGAAGGGTAAATTTGGTGGTTTCTTATGATTTAAAATCTGAAAAATTGAATACAAAAGGTCCCAGAGCTCTATCTCAATTAGTTTTTAAGAAAAACTCTGTCAAACACAAGACATTGGAGTCGAAAAACACATTTTTAGATTTGGGATAAAATAACTTCGTTAATTTGCCAATGAACAACTAAAAATGTCTAACTAATTTTGTACAGAATTTAATTATGAGAAAATTGATGTGTATAATGTTTATTAAAAATAAGTACAAATTTTAGAAATTTGACTTTAATTAAAAACAAAACCGACCAAAATGCTCCAGAAAAGTGTTACAGTTTTAAACAATACAAAGGTTTTCGTAAACGTTTTCACAACAAATGTAATTGTAAGCAAATTGGAATCTTATAATATTGAAATTTTTCCTTCAAATGATTAAATATTGAAATTGGTAAAGCTGCAAACGTTCGTTCAAAGCAGTTGTTCAATGCGGCCATTTTGTTGAAGCTCGGCGAATCCATGCTAGCCGGGCACGTCTTATAGCATCAGGATTATTCTTGACAGTAGCTCAATATTCTCTTATGGAATGTCTAAATTCTTCTTGTGTGCCAATACCAGTTGAATAAACTAACGACTTCATCCAACCCCAAAGGAAAAAGTCTGCTGGCGTGGGATCAGGAGATCGAGGTGCCCAATTTACAGATTCGTTTCGACCAATCTACCGCTTACCGAATGTATTATTTTAATGATTCATCAAATCATGACAGTAGTAAGCAGATGCACCGTCATTCAAAAACAACACATCTGCACTCTGTCTGCAAGTGGATTATCTTCCAATATTCCATCAGATCCGTTTACAAAAAATGGAAGTATTGTCTTCCATTAAGCCTTGGTGGTAAGACAAAAGTGACTATCACCAAGAAAACCGAACCACACATTAAATAAAAAAGTATGTTTGTCATGTATGTAGCAGTCTCATGTGGGTTTTCGTCTGCCCAAGTGTGGGTGTTTCGAAAGGTTACAACGCCATTTCTTGTAAATTGTAACATTTTTCTGGTGCATTTTGGACTGTTTTGTTCTTCATTAAAGTAAAATTTCTAAAATTTGTACTTATTTCTAATAAACATTATACACATCAATGTTCTCATAATTAAATTGTCTACAAAATTAGTTAGAAATTTTTAGTTGTTTATTGGAAATTTAACGAAGTTATTTTATCCCAAATCTAAAAATGTGTGTTTTTCGACTCCAATGTTTTTGTTTTACACAGTTTTTCTTAAAAACTAATTAAGATAGAGCTCTGGGACCTCTTTTATTCAATTTTTTAGATAAAAACCATAAGAAATCAGTAAATTTACCCTTCACTTTGTACCCCAAGAATTTCAGTATGGCGTTATTTTACCGTGGGAGCATAAATCAGGGCGAACTGGTTCGCGAGCCGTAACTCGCTAACGAACCATTTTCGGACCTAGGTTTATATAAACTTTTTTTCTTATTTTTAGCTATAGAATCAGGGCCCGAGAGATTGCCGTCCAATTTTGAATCACGCTATATAAACAGTAAAAATTTTATGTATAAATTTGTATAGACACCCATATAAAGTGACTACGAATCTATTATAACGCGTATTGTGAAGTTTTGTTTCTACGGACACTCAATAGGCATGCTACTGTTACTTTATGTTTAATTAACTCATCGCTCTGTTGTAGGTCAATAAAAAACAAACACTACCATCACTGTAACAAGAAAAAAAAGTTATATATAATTATCATGAAAACAAAAATTATAAGACACGACAATTGAAAACAAAATATCTAATAAGAGAAAATGGATGTAAATAATTAGTTTTCGTGATCAGATATATAAATATTTATGTAGCCAGTGTTATAATTATCTGGGAAATTGTGTGATGGCCAGAGCACTAAAATTATTTATTTTTTTGTGACGATGAAATTAAACACTGGATTAACAGGAGGGATTCTTTGAGATAGTGGAAAACATGGGGATGTTTTTTTCTATTTAGTAGAAAAACAAGCTGGAGCGTAATTAAGCAATTATGAGAAAGAAAGTACCTAGAGTTAAATAATGATTGCAATTTAAAGGATTTTACGTGGAAGGTGTATATTGGATGAAATAAATCGCAGATCAAACGCAATTTCTAGAAAATTTTCTAGCTTCTTTTAAGAAAGTCTAAGCTGTTTGTTGAGAACAAAATTCTCTTGCACTTAACTGTTATCAAACCTAACTGGTTGCATGGAGTCCATCTGTAGAGTTGTAGCCTTCCAACGCTAAGCTTATGAAAAGACTGCAATCAAATATTCCAAATAAATAATCGATATAAAAATCTGAAACTGTTTCTTTATGATCCGTGTCACGCAAACAGCTTAGTATTTGCGGGTGGAACTCACACCTAAGGATTTTCAATATGCCTAGTTTGTAGTGACACTATAATCCAAAAAAAGTTTTTCTAAGAAACCTGTTTAATTTGATTATTGTAAAATCTAATTTTTCTTTACATGTCCATTAGTTAACCAAAAAATTTAAACTTTCTAGATGCTGTATTAAGGAGCAGACTTGGTGTTACTAAACGGATTATTTTAATTTTTCATTGCCAGTCTACAAACTTTTAGCGCTCTCCTATTAAGAATCCTTGGCTAGAGTTTGTAGACTAGACCTCGGGATCCTGATCATTTTAAAGTACAGTAGTTTGGTAACACTGGCATTTGGGCGGAAAACATACACACGTTCTTGCATCATTAACACACAATTTAGCAGTTTCTGTGAAGCAGTAGACTGCTGTAGGCTACATCTTCTGTTTTCAAATGAAATAATTTTTCGTACGTTAATGTTAACGTTACGTGTAATAGGTGTGACTGTGTGTGTATGTGTGTGTGTGGGCGCGCGCGCGCGGGAGGGACCGTAGAAGAGTGTTGAGACGAAATTAAAAATTAAGCTTTCATAAATAAGGTTAATCTTTGCACAAGAATAGAGCTGCGTGGGTTGCGGAGCCGCGACCGTTTATGTTTGCTCTAAGGCTCAGTGAGATATTACAGTTTTGACACCGAACCAAACGCTCTCCAGTGTCCAAAATGTACGCAATGATCTGGTGTTATCAGTTCATCACTGCAGCTACGCAGTGATTAACTTTTGTAAAACTATATGTTTACAAATATATTTACAGTGTTTAATGTAAACTGTGTAAATAGAAATTTGAACAATTTAAGGTACAATAATTGGATAGCCTACTCTCCTAATAACCCAATTTTTGAGCGTAATCGGTTTTTGTTGTCATTTAATTACTACTCAAAGCGAATATAACACTATTATATGTTAAACCTCATTGTTATCAGGAAACCATAACAACGTTAGGTTAACAAGGAAACTGAAGGAACAAAAACCAATACAATTGAAAAGAATTATCACTTCTTATCTGACTGTTCATAAAAAAAAGTGAAGTAAGGTAGAGTCTCTATACAGTACTCTGATACAGTACTTTGATAGTGTAACAGAACTCACTTTAGCTTTAACCGTTAAATATCACACAATTCGTGTAGCTCTAAACGATTGTTGGCATTGCTTTTATTGTGTTCATCTGTTAAAACTTTTATTTGTATGTTCCTTTCTATTTTACTGTGTTGCAAACGTTATATTTCATAGTTGAGATGTTCTGTTCTCTGTTTCAAATGTAGTGTGTTACTATCATTTTATTTAATCATTACCAGTGTAAGGTTAATTTTACTATTCTGAATAACACAGTTGAAGGTATAAGAAATTATTTTTGAGTATTAATTATATTCTTGACCACTCGTCCAAGGGGCTCTAAGCCCACTGGACGCCTAGAGAAATCGAACCTCTCCCCCCCCCCGCAAAAAAACACAGAAGGATACTCGAATGAAAATTTATAAAACTGTGGCTGTCCCCACATTCCTGTATGCTAGTGAGACATGGACTATTAGTAAAAAGGACGTGCAGAGCCAGCCGAAATGAAATTTATAAGAATGACGCAAGGCTGTTCTCTCTAAAGTCGGAGAAGGAACGAGTTTATTAGACGCTATTTAAACATTGTATCATTACACCAGGAGATTGAAGACCACAGCAGGACATGGTGTGAACACTTGAATCGGATGCCTGATATCCGTCTACCTGTGGCTGCCTTGGGTCATAACCCTACTGGGAAGACAGATGTTCGTAAACCGAGGAGGAGATGGGTTCCGGAATAGGTTTAAGGCCTAGTCCTTGAAGTGGTAGTGATGATGATGAATTATATTAGCTTTTTGTGCTATTTTTACTTGGATTTAAAAGTGTATAATTAAAAAAACTATGATAGTTAAGTGCCTTCTTATCACTTATTTTGTACGCGATTTGCACTAGATCTAAATAAATCTAACTGAACAAGCTGGCATAAAATTGAAAGTAACCATACAACAGACGGTTATTATTTATACATAGCTGTTTATATTCCGGACGTGGCGCTTCGGCGTTCGTTATAACAATTAATTCGTCTCTGTCGCTAAAGGGGCGGTTTCCCTTTATCAATCGTCGCATGGTGTTTCCGAATGTAGTGACGCGTGCCGTGGAAAAGCAGACGAACGCGATGGTGACATCTGAAACTTCACCTTACAGTGGATCACTTTAGGAAACATACGTGTTTGTAAGTTTTAAAACAACAAGAAATATAGGAAAGTATTATCAAAATTATGATAGAAACACGCAAAAGAAAGACGAGATTTACAAAAGGAAGTACAATAAAGGATACCATTGCACGTTATAACAAAATAGTTTTGGACGATGAGATTAATAAAAACAGTTTTGAATTATCGTCTTTGCAACAAATTCATTCTTTTACCGGCTAGTTCCAAAGTAAATACAAATATCGGTATGGAGAACTATACATGACTTCCATTTTCTAAGATGTACATTTAAAATTATGTTCGAAATGAAATATTTCCATAAAAATCTACTTCTTTCTACTTCTTGCTTCAACCTTAACCCTAGTACTGTGGTCACTAACGTATACCCCCTCACGTTAGCGCACTCTATTTTCACTGACGATGACAGTCGATGGCACTGCCGAAACGTCTGGTTTTGCAGAAAACATTGGACCACGGCCAAACAGCCCGGGAAGGTATTTTAACAACAAACTACTTCTTTGTTGCCGATAACGTAGTACACATATAAAAAATTATCCCTCCCCCTTTAACTAACATTTTAATTTATAGAAAATTACCTCGTCCCCTGTCAACTACCCTTTTTCATTTATAGACATTTCATCTACCTTTCTACAGTGGATTATTATGACGTTCTTTTCAGGATACTTTATTTATCCAAATTAAGTACTTTACTCTTCTTAAAACATAAAACGTTGCATAGAAACTACCCCTTCCCTTTAACCGATCTTTACAAAAATCAATAAACCTTGAGTCCTTTACAACTCAGGCATATATGTAAAAAATTATTTGATTCTGTATGAATTTGCGGCAGTTATCGTTTTCCATAGAAAAACTTCTACACACAGACACTCAAACACTTTTCGAAAAATGACTTTTCTTCATGTTTTGAGGGTAGTACAATCAGAATCAGCCCTTATTTCGAACACGATTTTTTCGTCATCATCATATTTCCATTTCCTTTTGGAACATGGAAGTAAAAATTCTGTATTTAATTTTTGCCTTACTTGTACATACTTAATAGACAACGAATGTTACTGTATAATTACTCGTTTCTAAGCGACCAGATTTATTTGTCACTTTTAATTTGATTAATAATTTCTTGGTAATTCTCCTCCTTTATAGCAACTCATTGCGGGTCTTAGCCTACTCAATGATTTTCTTCCATTATGTCCTCTCTTCATCCAGTCTTCTCTAGTCTACGATTAATATTTCTCAAATCATCTTCCATGTCATATATTTATTATTTCGAGGTACTCTTCTGCCCATTGGTTTCCAGTCTTCGATTCTTTTTGCTGTTCTGCTATCATCCATTCATCTTACGTGACCCATCCGTTCTGAAATTTCTTGGTATTATTATTTATTATTTGGTGTTCTGCTCTAAGGCAGGTCTTCAAATGGTAAAAGCTGTCCAAGCTGTCCTATCGCATGCCAGTCTTTTTATTTCTTCGTAACAAACTCTGATTTTAATGCTGTCTATTAACTTCATTCTTCTACGCCCTCTTCTTTATTCTCCTTCTATGATACCCTCCATGGCAGTTGTAAGCAAGCAGTCTCTTCTTAAACAATGACTTAACTAATTTCTTTTCCTATTTTCTATTACCTTCAGGATTCTTTTCTCTTCCCCCATTCTTCTTAAAACTGCATCATTTCTTACTCTATCAACCCACCTCACTTTTCCATTGCTTGTCAAACTCACATATTAAATGCTTTAATATTTTCTCATCCTCCCTCCTCAGTGTCCACCTCTCTGCACCATCTTGGTATTAAAGGCATTGAATTGTTAGGTTATATTAATTTTTTAATTTTTAATGCATATTAAAAAATATCGGTATGGAGAACCATACATGACTTCCATATTCTAAGATTTATATTTAAAATCATTTTCAGCCAAACAGCCAGAGAAGGAATTTTAACAAAAAAATACTTCTTTGTTGCCAATAACGTAGTACACATATAAAAAAAAAATTATCCCCTCCCCCTTCAACTATAATTTTGATTTATAGAAAATTACCCCCAGCCCGTTCAACTAGCCTCTTCATTTATAGATATTTCATCTACGTTTCTACAGTGGATTATTAAGATCTTATCAGGATACTTTATCAAAATTAAGTACTTTACTCATGTTACAACAAAAAATGTTTCAGGTAAACTGCCCTTTCCCCGTAACCGATCTTCACCAAAATCAACAGACTTGAGTTCTCTATAGCTCAGGCACATATGTAAAAAATTATTTGATTCTGTTTGAATTTACGGCAGTTATGGTTCGTCATATACAAAATTACCCATGTTAAAACATACAACATGAGATTTATAAAACATATCTAAGATTTATATTTAAAATCATTTTTGAAATAAAATATTTTCATAGAACTACTAACGCTGGGGAAATCTGAGGAGCCAATCAGAGTTGGGCCTACCTGTCACTCTGCTGAATTTGGTGGAAAGCCCTGTCACTGTCGTCAAAGTATCAGCCTTGACAGGGTCCTCTTTTTCTGCAAAATGGGAGAGGCTTGAGATGGAGTGAGTGACATGGTCCCCACCTCAATGAAGAACCCATTGTTTTATAAAAATATATTTAAATTTTGAAAACTGAAAATTCTTTTCTTGTTGTAAATATTTATATTTTATAATCAAAATGACTTTATTTTTGTTACCTGGCAACAAAATTATTTTATTTTAAGCAATTACCATTGTTTCAAAAAGTTTAAATAAATTTTCAATTACTTTACTCTTGTTAAAACGTAAAAGGTTGCAGGTAAACTGCCCCTTTCCCTTAACCGATCTTCACCAAAATCGAAAGTCCTTGAGACCTCTACAATTCAGGGATGTGTGCAAAACATTATTTGATTCTGTTTGAATTTGCGGCAGTTATCGTTTGCCATAGAAAAAAAAACGTTGCAGGTAAACTACCCCTTCCCCTCAACCGATCTTCACCAAAAACAATAGATCTTGAGTACTCTACAAATCAGGGCTGTATGCAAAAAATTATTTGATTCTGCTTGAATTTGCCTCTGTTATCGTTTGCCATAGAAAATACCCTTGTTAAAAAAACGTTGCTGGTAAACTACCCCTTTCCCTTAACCGATCTTCACCAAAAACAATAGGTCTTGAGAACTCTACAATTCAGGGCTGTATGCGAAACATTATTTGATTCTGTTTGAATTTGCGGCTGTTATCGTTTGCAAAAAAAAATCTATAGACAGACAGACACACAGACACTTTTCGGAAAACGACTTTTTTTCATGTTTTGAGTGTAGTAGAATCAGAATCTGCAATAATCTCAAACACGATTTTTTTTGCCATCACCATACTTCCATTCCTTAAAAGTATGGTCATAGCGAAAAAAATCGTGTTCGAGATAAAGGGAGATTCTGATTGTACTACCATCAAAACATGAAAAAAAAGTCATTTTTCGAAAAGTGTCTGTGTGTGTATCTGTGTGTAGAATTTTTTCTATGGCAAACGATAACAGCCGCAAATTCAAACAGAATCAAATAATTTTTGCATACAGCCCTGAATTGTAGAGGACTCCAAGGCCTATTGTGTTTTTGGTGAAGATCGGTTAAGGGAAAGGGGTAGTTTACCTGCAACTTTTTACGTTTTAACAAGAGTAAAGTGCTTAATTTTGATAAATAAATTATCCTAAAAATAAGGTCATAATAATCAAATGTAGAAAAGTCGATGAAATATCTATAAATGAAAAGGGTATTTGAATGGGGGAGGGGTAATTTTTTTTATAAATTAAAATGGTAGTTGATGATGGAGGAAGTAAATTTTTATATGATTTATATATACTACGTTATTGACAACAAAGAAGTAGTTTTTATGGGAACATTTCATTTTACTTTAACAAAATTGTATATTTTTAGTTTTAATTTTAATCACGTATGAGTGAAAATATATCGTTCCTGGCAGGCAAGCATATCTCAAATATGTAATATGACTTCATTTCACAAAGTCACAGAAAACAAACTCTGGGGAGTATTCGCTTTTTCGCGTTGTTTAAATAAAAGACAATTTATATCAAATTAATTCTTAATTTTTAAATATTAACAACTAAGTACAATTCGTATTTTGATTATCTGTCTCAGGGTTTTTACCAAAAGCATGCTGATATATTTGTGTGCATATTAAAAATAATTTGATTATTAATTAGAACATGGAAGTCATGTATGATTCACCATACCGATTTTACTTCTTTATTAATGTGTTTCAGTAAAAAAGTTTTGTTCGTAATTCTTGTAAGATGGAAACATTCATTCTGCGTTGTATCCATGATACTCGTTGCAGGCTTTCAAAGGTTTTTACTTTTTGGCAGCCTACCCGTCTCAACGTGTACGTTTTAGCTATATAGACAGATATTGAAAGTACGACAGTAATATTCAGCTTTACCCACTTAAATTTTTTGTTGCATTTCTTACTACAGCTGACGTTCATTGACTGCTCTCTGTAACTATCTGGTACTAATGTTTAATAATCGGTACTGACTACTTATTTATATTGAAAGTACGTTAAAGATACAATAAAGTTACAATCGTTTTGGCTTTTAGGCATCTAGAGGTGTTTTTGTTAGTAAATAAAAATAAACTACAGCCTAATATAACGTACTTCCTGTACGACATTTAGTATGTCGTGGCTATAAGTTGTACTTGTAATGAATCCTTCCAGACGAATATCACTAACAGGAAAGTATTTATACTTTTTTTTGACATGATAATGTCTTATGGCTGGGGGTCATTTGAAAATTTCTGTAACGCATCACGCTGCATGACGTCATCATTTACCAGCCGGGAATCGTTAACTAAAACCGCGACCGCTAACGTGCTAACGTCCGTCGCAGATTAAATACCTAACAAGCAAACAACACTGCATAGCTGTAGATAGGTATGTAACCAATCAGTCAGTCAGTAACCATAATAATGTTGCGTTTAGCTGGCGGCTGAAAGACATTATCATGCTCTTAAGCTTTTACCATTTGGTAAACGGTACTTTACATTTTTAAATTTAATAAGCAGACATCAAATACGTATACTTGATAGTAAATTTTCTTTACCGAGTCATGTATACTCAAGAACCAAGACGTATCTTTCTTCTTCTGATAGTTCTTATCCGTTTCGGTTGTTGGATATCATACAGACTATATTAACTTTCTGCACTGCTGCACGGAGTAAGTCAGTTGTATTCATGCCAAACCAGGTCCTTAAATTTAAGACGTATCTATTGCATGCAATTCAATAAACGACTTTAGTATTTACTTCTTGATTATTTTCTAACGAGTAACTCTCGATGTATTGTTTAGCGAGTGCCATTGTTAAGAACCAATACTGCAATTACATGCTTCATTGCAACTGGAATGTCATGAACGATAACAGACTCATTCCAGTGACCAAACGCGTTGTCATGGGAACATTTCCTTGCCAGTAAAAAAATTGGAAAAACACAACAATAAGGAATATTTTTTTGTAAATATTATTTTCATTTAAGATTTCATCAATAGAAGGGTGTTAATCAATCATCTGGTGATTTAAGTTTCTAATTTTCATATCGCATTAAATTTTTGTACTAATTTGTTTACTTAATTAATTTTAAATTTAGACAATGTTTTGCTGTATTTATGTGTCTGTGTCAACACAAATATTTACAGTTTAGTCGATTAATGATGACAATTACTTTTTCCTTTAAACTATTGTTAATTTATATTCATTCCGATATTTTTTTGGCGAAATATATAACACTTTTCAGATATAATATTGATCTCCCAAACCAGGATACACCAACAACAGGCGTACATAGGCGTGTTACAGGCGTACATAGGCCTACAACTAGACTTAATGATGTTGGAATAACACTTTGCAGATCTGCTGCGGAACGCTGGACTCTTGCAAAAGGATGTAACGCAAACTGTACATCTACATGTTTCTAGGGATTATACAGTGTTCCTCAAATCTATATTCCAAAGCAGCGGTTGTCAACCTTTTTTAAATCCGGGACCCACCGTGAAGGATATTACATTTCATGGAACCCGTAAACTGGCGCTGGCAGTAGGGGTGTGCACCCAGTTTATAATTATATTTTTGTTAACATCATATAACATTTTAAGTCGTTTTTACGCTAAGCATATTATACATACTTAATTATAGACAAGTAAATATGCACTAACTTAGAACACTAACTTACTCTAAGCAAACACATGCTGGAATAGAAAACAAAAGATTTATTACTCACCGAACCCAAGTTGAGGCTGCGTTTTCCGCGTAAGATGGCAGGCGGAAATGACACACGACACCTACAGTCGATATGCATTGGACACACAGACAATTAAGAACTGGTTGCTGCGACCGATTTCTTGAGTTAAACGTCAGACAGATGGAGGTAAAAAGCAATGGTAGAGCACGAGTAATAGAAATGTAGAGTTTGGACTATGTACACAACGGATTGAGTTTAAAGAGTTAAAACAATACATCTTATAATTTAAATGCAATAAGTTTTTAGGACACAGTAAATATATTCACTGCTCTACAAAAAACAACTTTTTTTCCATAACAGAAATGAAAGTGGGTGGTTTTACCTTATTTTATACTCCTGAATTCAAAAATGATGCCAACATAGCTCTAACTCGTACAGTTAGTTATATTGTTATGGGGATGGAGAAATTCAATAAAAACTCATTTTTTAATCAACTCGTGTATTTGACAATCTTACGTTTCTTAAACTGATATAATGGAAGCATACATAATTATATTTTCTAATGGAAGTCCAATATTTATAGAAAATAAGAAGCCAAATAAACTGCCCATTGAAACTACAGTTTGGGTGGATTGTTTCATTTTTCCTCTTGTGTTCGGTTTTATCTTCTCTCATCAAAGCCAGCAATAGTCACCTAGGATCCCAGACTCCCTATATCATGGTTTTGATATCTTGATGGAATCTCTCCCTGTTCATCACTCACTGCACCAAGATTTTATGTGAAAAAAGTCAATGCGCGAAAGCAAAAAACGCATTTTCAAAGACATGGGGCAGCCTAGCCTCTTGTATGATGTTAACAGTCTTTTAGCAAAAATCTTACAGTTTTTCTTTTTTTTATTTCCTAGAAACCCTTGAACTACGTTTACAAATGACTTCCAAGCCGCTAAGTCTTTTGGCGTTAGTTTGCCTTCAAAACTCATGATTTCTCATAACTTTCTTTATTTGTGGTCATAGAATACACATGCTCACTCAGCTCCGGAAAGGTCACAACTGAAACTGAAGCCATCGTCATTCTTGTCCATAGCCTCTACAATCTTCACCAAGCCTAGCTTGACATGCAGAGGTGGAAGAAGTACTTTCTGTGGATCAAGAAGTGGCATGTTCTCGACATTGACAGTTCCAGGTTCGAACGATGACCTCTTTGGCCAAACGTTTCTCACATAACGATGTTTAGTAGCCCTAATGTCCCAGACACATAGAAAACAACAGTACTTAGTGGTACCACCGTATATACCCAACAACATAGATATTACTTTCAAATCACTTCAGATTTGCCAGTTGAACACCTTATATCTTATTGAATTTAAGACGATAGTCATGTTGTCATAAGGTTCCTTCATGGAAACTGATTGAGCAGGTGGTATTGATGGCATGTTGTTTCCATTGTGTAGTAAAACTGCTTTTAAGATGCATTTGGATGAGTCAATGGATAAACGATATTCCTGCGAATCATGTTGTATTCCCAATTCGTTCATCATCGTCATCGTCATCATCATCCTCAAGGTTTAAACCAAGAATATTTTGTTCCGGTCGCAAATAGGCATATTACAGCTGGTCACTCCAGCGCTTCCTCGGACGTCCCACACCTCTCCCTCCCACGGCTTATAGTTCCAGAGTTGTTTGGGGATGCGGCAGTCATCCATTCGGCAAAGATGTTCCCACCAATTCAGCCGACACTGGGCGATCCTGTCGAGTATACTCATAATAATTCGTTCATCAAACCATTAATATAAAATCATACAGAAAACGGGACTTCCATTTAAAAAAACTGTGACAATGGTTTCATTCCTTCTTCTAAATGTTGTTATATTTACATTCCTACCAAAATATTCTACTCCTGTAGCCTACAGCCTAACATGCAAAGGTAATAAATTCATTTATATTGCGTTAGCATTTTACGTGGAGGTATCGTGTAAAAAGCAGAATGACACAACTACAACAGTGATTAAAATCTAATGTCTATAGAGTACTTAGTTCTTCATACGCTTGAATTAGAAACACCTTTTCCAAGGTCATAATGTGGTTAAAGTTATAAATGTTAAACAGTTTTACGTTATGACTCTTCTGGTTGACGGCTCAACTCAATACTATTATGTCTCCCTACTGTCGACGCAGTAAGATGAGGCCGACGAGCCTTAGACAGTAACGAGGCGGCGACACCTGCAAATAAATACACACATCGTAGAGTTCATCATTACACATGAGCAGGGGGTGGTGTGGAGTGAGGTGTCCATAGCTGGAGAAAACAACAGCCCTAATGTTGAAGGGAACATGCTAATGAAGATGATGATAATGACATCTGACGTTCTTTAACACAAAGGGTATAAGAGAACGCTTCGAATGCAATACGCGCGAATGGAGGTGTTAACCTAGCGCTAGTTTCTCCATGAATTTGCATCTTGTGAAACAAAGAGAAAATATTTCCTTAATTATAAGTACATTCAGACACTCATCTCTAGTACACAATTCACCGGAGAGATTATTACTTGAATAATTCATAGGTGTTGTGTCACGTCAAACCGCCAAAGACGGGGAGAAGCTAACGCATGCTTGCAGGTCCTCACGTATTTCGGTTTCTGTATAGCACAAAGGGATGAGGCTGAATACGTGTCACGCTGTGGCAAGCTCTGCACCCTGCATATTACTTATTAATACCTGTAATTACCTTGTCCATTGTTAGAATATGAATTCTGGAAGGCAATTATGTTCTAGCAGTCTTGTTCGCGTAGTAATGAAAGTTTGGCTGTGCAACCGAAAGGAGATGACGCAAGGCTAAGCGTACGTTGTATCTGAGATGGAAAGATATGAAACACTGAAAATTATTGTTAATAAATGTTACCCATGCGCGCGAACAGTAAACATTTGAATCGGTACACTCACATTTCTTCACAGAGGATAAAATTGTGTGTAAAAGAATGATATATTATATAATGTTATGTAAGGTGGCTGGCACAAAAACGCGGCCTAAATATTTTATATCATTGTCAGAAATTTAATGTGACAAAAGTTAATATTGAAATTGCTGCTGTTTCTAAAGCAAGACATAAATATAAAACCACCGATGGGTGAAAGAGTTGCAGCTGAGGCACTTGTTGCCTCCACTGTGTAGCTGACCACAGCAGATTGTGAAGCCTCCATGCCACAGAAAGAAAATCTTGTCGCTTATGTGTACACCTCCATTGCGGCCTACTGTACACAATTAGGGAAGGGCAGCGAAGGACGGTCGTCACGTCTGGGGCTGCCCAAAGATAGGTTCTCCAGTCTCAACTCCCTGAGGTGCCCTCACTGACGCACGCACACTCACAGCCGGCGCGCACGCCACAAGTATGATTCACAAAGTGTGGCGTCCACTACATAATTACAACTTTTTAAATTTGATTTTAATGCCAAACGAGATTACCATTTTTGTAACCTCCACAAAATTTAAGAAAAATGAGTCTAAACACATCATTACGACAAATCTTATTTTTCAACATTATAAAAATCTGATCAAGCGACTAATGTTGATGCGGAAAAATAAAAAAAATAAAATATTGTTACACTCAAATTCAAATTTTATTCTTTCGTATTCATACAATAATATACATGGTAATCGTCAGTAAGATATAAATAACTAAATATGTACGGAAATTAGACATACGTAGGTCTACATAAATAACAATAAATCCTACTTCTTACAGCCAAAGTTATTTATGTTACCAATAGTCTTAATCTTAGTAATAATAGCTTTAACCTTTCCTTGTATGACATTTATCGTCAATGCAAACAAACATATAATAATTTTTAAAATGATTTTGAGAATATATTACAGAACGCGAGTACCCTTCAATTATAATTGGTGATATTAATATTTGTATAATAAATAAGAATAAGCATAACTCATTAAGAATACAATTATGTAAGAAAATGTAACCACAAACATGCAAACTTAAACATTAACATTAAAAAAATGTGACATGTGATTACAACAGTGATTCATAACAGGATAATGAGCTTATTTTTACAGTAAAAGACAGTGATTGCTTGTTGATAGTTGTTGTTTGGTATCATTTTTCTCAGAAGTTTGCGCAGAATTCAAAAACAATAACGGTTTTGCAATTTTTTATCACAGTAAAAAATGATCTTGTGCTTAGATATGTACAGTATGTGAGTTACGGCGGCCACCAAGGGCCAAGTCCCAAACGCTACCGTTTATTTTACAGACTTTAGGTCCGGTCTTCTGGACTGTGACGGTCTCATACGAATGGAGATGCTCGAGGAAACGTGTCTGGTAGGATACGCTGACGATGTGGCTGTACTCGTCGCAGCTCGGTCCATTGACCTGGCCCAACTCAAACTAAATAGAGTCATGCGGAATGTCAACAGTAGGATAGCGGCCACAGACTGTCGTTGGCTTTGAAGAAGATCGAGGTTTTAAACCTGGACAAGAAGAGGACTTCAACCACCTTGCCTTTTCGAGCCGGTGACGTGATCGTAGAGACGAAGCCCGTGGCCAAATATCTCGTGGCTTTAATTGATACAAAGATTAATTTGTTCCACCTGATACGACGTACGATGAGTAATGCTGCTAAAGCTGTCACGGCGCTTAGCAGATTGATGAATACTGTGGGTAGACCGAGACCCTACAAGCGTCGCTTGCAGATGACGGCAGTCCACTCAGTCCTCTTGTATCGCGCAGAAGTGTGGGCGGATGCCCTGAACAAGAAGGTATACCGAAAGAGACTAGGCCAGGTGCAGAGGAGGGGAGCTCTGAGGGTGTCTGGTGTGGAGAGCTTACCGCACCATCTCGAACCATATGGTATGGTGATCGCTGGGGCTATCCCTATCGATTTTCTTGCTAAGAAGCAGAGAGTTGTGCACCTTGGAAAAGATGAGGTCGGCAAGTAGAAAATACAGAGACGCTCCGCACCCTTGAAAGGTGGCAAATAGCTTGGGATGAAGAGACGAGAGGGTGTTGGTCCGCGATGCTGATCAAACACGTAAGGCCGTGAATTGAAAGAAAGCACGGGGAGGTCGGTTTGTATCTCAGGCAGCTTCTGAGCTGTCTTGAATACTTCAGTTCCTACCTCCATGCTATGGATAAAGCCTTGTCTACAGACTGCCTGTACTGGCCAGGTATATATAGGATAACGCGAAGGACACCTCCTTCAACTGTGATAGGTGAGCCAAAAGAAGAGTGTTTGCGGATGTATGAAGAATAGCTCCAGATAACATCGTCGGTGCTATGCTAAGAGTAGCTGGAATAATGTAGCAAATTAATAATGTTACTCCAGGTAGAGAAAAGAGACTTAGAGCGTCTATAGAGTAGATGTAGATATAGATGTGAGCCCACTGGACGCAGCAAAATGGTCTACTCTGAAGTAGTGTGGTAAAAGGTCCCAGGGTAGTGCTCGTTTAAGGAAGGAGGGTTTTACTGGATAGTTCACTTAAGATGGGATTCGTGCGTAATACATTTCTCCTCCTCTTTATTTCACTCTTATTTTTCAAATTATAGGATTCGTTATTTCTAAAATAACACGAAAATAACTTTATTTCTTGATAAAGTTAACATAAGGAAATATTTTATGTTTGGGTGCTACTTTATGAGTCACTTGAAAGTATGCAAGAGATGGAGCTTTTAATGGTTTTGAAAAAATATTTCGTTGCGCAGATAATCCGGATGTCATTTCGTATAACAAACTGTAATTATAATATCTTTATTACCCTAATTAAAATTTACAACACCAGTTGCACAACACAGACTTTTGAATAAACTGCTCATTCTAGTGCACACTGATCTTGCCCTTTCAATTCCGTTCTTTATTTCTTGAGAGTTGTCCCATTGTTCATTGACTATAGTATCAAGGTATGTAAATTCGCTTACACCTTCAACTGGCCTTTGGTTTATATTAAAGGTGCAGTTTGTGAACTTGTTCTTAGATACAATCATTAACTTCGTTTTATTAAAATTGATGTCTAGACCATATCTACGGCTGCTTTCTGTCACTCTAATCATTAGTTGTTGCAATCCCTCTAATCAATCTGCGAATATGACGCTGTATCATCCACATAACGTATGTTATTTATTCTTTCACCGTTCAGAGAGATTCCCACACCACATTCATCTAAAGCTTCTCTAAAACTACCTTCCGAGTAGGTGTTGAATAAATGCGGAGATAGTATACTTCCTTGTCTTACTCCACGCAGAATCTGTATCTCTCCAGTTTTCTGTTTATCTACTCTAACCACTGGAGATTGGTTCCTATTATCCTTAGGTCTTTTCCATCTAATCCAACATTTTTCAGGATTCCATCATTTTCTGACGTTGGAACCAGTGAAAGGTCTTTTGATAATCGATGAAACATGCAAAAACATCACAGTTTACATGTGCCTCAATTGGAGTTGATTATTTTAGTGGGTGGGACTCCCATACGTCAGAGAACAGACGGTTTCCTCTGTCGGCGCATAAAGGATTTTCTTCCTCACAAAAATATTTTATTCACTAATGAAATGTCCATATTAAAGCTATAAGGCCCTCTGTATATATTTGCCTATATAACAGTTTTATAACACATTTGTACACATGTTAATTTTATTTTATCACCATATAATGTATGTTGTCTACATATACACTGATGTCTAGACCAGCGGTCGGCACCTTTTTAGATATTGCGGACCACTAAATTCGCAATTTAAAATTTCGCGGACCACTAACATAATTTTTTAAGGTACGAATTAATACGAGCATTGAGTATGATATACAATACGTATATATTTATTTATATTTTAATAATTTTAATTTTAACACAAAAATAATAATAAATAATTGTAATATATATTAAAAATTAGTGCGATATTTGCTGCTCTTGGTTTAAAATTATTTTACTAATCCTTGGCTCCAATGATGTCACCGCAGCACGTAAATGTGCTTCTATTTCAAGCCGAGAGCGATACTTGTTTTTAATAGCTGTTACAGTTGAGAACGTTTTTTCACACAAGTAGGTCGTTGTGAATGGAGTCACAATTTTTAAGGATTTTTCACTCAATATTGGATATTCGCTTTTTACAGAAAGCCAAAAATGACTTCTTGAAGATGAGTTGAATTGAAATTTGAGACTATCATCCAACGATAATTCGATTAAACTTTCTTTTCCTTTCACATTTAAATTGCTTTCCTCAATATTTTAAGAAAATGGATTTACTATTCTACATATTTCCATTTCTGGGATCCTCTTCTTTTGGATAATAATGTTCAAAAGACTCTTTGAGTGACTGGAAGTGCTGTTGAACAAGACCTATTATCTGTCGGTTGACGTCTTTTTCTTTCATGTATTCATCCAGATTTGGAAACATTTGCAAATCTTCGTCGATTAATAGTGTTTTCCATAACAATATTTTCATCTGAAATGCGTCCATTTTACTTCGCAAAGTAAAAACGTCAGAAAGTTGTCCTTGAATAGATATGTTCAACTCATTTAACAAAGAAAAAATGGCTGCCAAATAAGCAAGCTTTGCTACTCAGTCATCATCGGAGAAGAAATTTTGGAATTTAGAATTATTTTGTTGTTGAAAGAATAATTTTACTTCTTGTCGCATACTAAACAATCGGGTTAAAACTTTACCCCTTGACAGCCAACGCACCTCGGCATGAAGAAAAAGATGTTTATGTTGTGAGCCCATTTCATCACAAAGTGATTCAAATAATCGAGAGCTCAGCGCTTTATGCCGAATTTCATTTATAATTTTAATTACATCAGAGAGTACTTCATGTAATTCTGGAGATACTCTTTACGCGGCAAGTTGTTCACGGTGTAAAATACAATGACTAAAAATTATATCTATGTGTCCAACATTTTTATTTTTTTAACAACTCCAGATCGATGCCCGGTCATACTTGCAGCACCGTCTGTACATATTCCTATACATTTTCCCCAATCAATTTCATGTTTCAGAAAATAATCATTCAATACATTGAAAATTTCAGATCCAGTTGTTCTACCCGGCAAGTCGAGTGAACATAGAAATTCTTCTTTTAAATATCCTTCGAAATTAAATCTCACAAAGCAAAGAAGAATAGCCTTGTTTGTTATGTCGGTTGATTCATCAAGTTGAATTGCATAAAATGTTGCATTTTTGACCATTTCTACCACTTGAACTTCAACATCTTCGGCCAATTCTTCAATTCTGCGTTTCACAGACCTAGCAGACATAGGAATTGCCTTCATTTTTGGGCGGCTTGATTTTCCAAACCCTCCTCACAAGCTTGTAATAAGCAAGGTTTACTATTTCTTTTACGAATTTGCTAACTGCTATAATTTTTTATTGTTCGACTAAGCTTTTCGTCATTACTGACATCTTCAGGTCTTAAACAACGTCTATCAACTGTACGTTGTAGGCTTTTATACTTTAGGCCCCTCCCCTTATGTCATCGCCCCTCCTATTGGTTCTAGCTGCTACCGCTCTTCACGGGAACTTTGTCTACCTTTTTCCGTTAGGCATTTTTCTAACGTCCGTCAAATTGTTTTAAGAATCTCCCGTTAATTTCTTCATTCTTGACTTATAATTTTTTTCATTTTTTCATGACTACCTTTTACATTTCGTCATTTTTTAGTGTGTTATTCTTATTATTTTAATTTATTTTTGTTTATTGTTTAATATATAATAAAATATTTCTTCATTTGTAAAATCCACTTTTATATTCATTAATTTATTTTTATTTTCTTTTTTAACTTTAAGTATTTCTAGTTCTTCTATTAATTTTCTTTTTTGCGGATTGTTTTCTACTTTGATTATTTCCATATTTTCATTGGGATTTATGAATTTATGGCCTGATTCGTTGAAATGTCTTGCATATAGTGAGTTCGTTACTCTAACCCCTTCTCCTTTTGCGTGTTTATTCATTCTAATTTTAAATTTTCTTCCAGTTTCGCCCAGATATATCTTATTACATTCCCCACATTTTAATTTGTATACGCCGCTTTTTTCTGTTAATGGAATTTCTTCTGTTTTATCATTTTTTATATATTCGAATACATTTTTCGTTTTCTTTATTCCTATCTGTATTTCATATTTTTCGAAACATTTTTGTAACATTTTTGTTTGATATCCTATGTATGTTATTGCTCCTTTATATTTCTTTTCTTCATTTGTTTTTTCTTTTTTGTTATTTTCTATTTCTTTATTTTCCTCTATTTTCTTAACTATTCTATTAATTATTTTAGGGTTGTAATTATTATTTTTTGCTATTTGTTGTATTTTCTTTAATTCTTTTTGTTTGAGTTCTTCATTTTCTACATAATTTATAGCTCTATAGCAAAATGAATTTAATGCTGCCATTTTATAATTGACTGGATGATATGATTCTTGTGGAATTATTAAATCTGAGTATGTTTCTTTCCTATATATATCGATTTAATAATTCCACAAGAATCATATCATCCAGTCAATTATGTAATTATGTAAAAGTGGATTTTACAAAAGAAGAAATATTTTATTATATATTAAACAATAAACAAAAATAAATTAAAATAATAAGAATAACACACTAAAAAATGACGAAATGTAAAAGGTTACAAAAAAATTATAAGTCAAGAATGAAGAAATTAACGGGAGATTCTTAAAACAATTTGACGGACGTTAGAAAAATGCCTAACGGAAAAAGGTAGACAAAGTTCCCGTGAAGAGCGGTAGCAGCTAGAACCAATAGGAGGGGCGATGACATAAGGGGAGGGGCCTAAAGTATAAAAGCCTACAACGTACAGTTGATAGACGTTGTTTAAGACCTGAAGATGTCAGTAATGACGAAAAGCTTAGTCGAACAATAAAAAATTATAGCAGTTAGCAAATTCATAAAAGAAATAGTAAGGATGGCTGCTAATTTAAACAATACGAAGAATAAAGCAAGGTTTAATTAGTTCCTCTCCAATTGTATAAGGTTTTTTTGATTTCGCTATTTGAAGTGCCATCAAATAAGAGGGTTTTAATACAGACTTATCTTGAATTGTCAGTTTTTTTAAAGAATTTATTTGCTTTTGTAAATTGTCACGCAATCTTTGAAAATGTTCGACTGGCTTATTAGCTAAATCTGGATGTTTAGTCAGCAAATGTCTAATAAGTTTTTATGGTTTCATGGCGTCATTGGATAAACTTACAGAACATACGACACAAAATGGTCGTGGATCAAGTTCAGTTCTAGGTTCTTGTATAAAACCATATTTCAAATAATCATGATCATATTGTCTTAAAACTTTAAATTTTGTCTTCTCTCGACCTTCAGTTTTATGTTCTTCCCTACTGGTGCTTGATGATGATGGAATCTGTGAGGGCCCTATTGATTCTTCAACTAACTCACGTTTACGTGAAGTGTTGCAAAAAAAAATTTAAATTGTCGATTGCTTCTTCTCGCCCATTTTAATTTTTTATCCTAGAACCAAACAAAAATAATATATTCTTCGTATTGTTTAATTTAGCAGCCATCCTTAAAATAATATATTTCAAATTATTTTGATTGCTTAAATATATTTAAAATATTATGTATAATATTAAACTTTAAAAATGCAAACAGTATTTGGCTACTGATAAGTGCAAGATTTCAAACGCATATACTCCGTACGTATAGGAGTATAAGTACAAAGTAGAAATTAATTTTTTAATGTCGACGCCGAGACGCCACTGACGTTTAAAGAAGTACGTAAACGTATATGGACAAAGAAAGTGATAGGGGAAGTTTGATTTCTTAGGTTGGTACGACTGTCAAAGTTTTCCAAATAAACAAACGCACGTGATTTTCAGCAAACATAACCAACCCTAACTACTAACTTGGCTTGGTCGTAAATATTAATCATATCTGATCGTATCCAAATCGTAGCCAAAAACAATGCGTAGATCGTTATAATATAATAAATAAAGCAGCAGAACAAAACTAAAAAACAGTCAACACTAAAAAAATTAAACACAATAATGAACAATCATGCATAGAAATCATGGCAGAAACAGAAAACATATGTTACGCTAGGTAACATAGCACTCCATAACGTGTATAAATCCTGTGCGACAAACAAATCCTAACCAATCACAATCGTTATTTCATCAAATACGTACCCACAGAACTTCTAGCTTTGGAGGAACCAGAAACCTTTTACGGTACTGCCAACACACTCCGGGAAATATGACATGGTCACTTTCTTTGTCCGTTGGAAAGATTGAAAGAATCACGGTTATGAATTATTGAGTACTTTACCTTAATTGTACGTTTATACAATAAGATGATTCACTATCCGTTTAATACAACAGAATAACTATTGCATTTAGAGAGTGTAATATATCATTTCAAAGCGTATGTTGTGCACTTTCTAGGGATAGAGTCAAAATTAAATGTATAATTGTTATGTCTTAGTTTCTGACGGTTTTAATAAAAGCTGCACGTGTTCTTAAGTTCGCCACTGTATCGTGCGTCATTGCGAACTTAAGAACTGATGTTATGACATTGTAACTTGTTTTTTTAAATAGAGTAAGACTTACACTGAGAGAAATTTGTGATTGTCTGAATCAACTTTACAATTAAAATAACTAATTTTTTTATGTTTAACTCTCACAGTTACAATCTGTACTGATTTTATGAATGAATATTGTATAATTAATATTGGCTTTGTTTAGTATCAAAATAAATTACATCGACTCTCAACTGTTATTAAAATATTAATCGAGTTTACCGCTTGTACACAAGTGGCGAACTTAGGGAACAAGTGTGTCCTAACTTCGCCAGTTGCAGCCCTCCCTTGGTCATTGCTCGAAAAAGTGGACCGTTTTTCTTCTAACAAATTTATATGTTGTTTTATTAAAGATCAACATTGCAGAAAGTATTTTTTTTATTTTGAAAAATTTATTTTTTTGTGTTTTATAAATCAAATTTGCTTAAGGTTGCGAACATAGGGCCACCTACCTTAATATCTGAATTTCTTTGCGGACCATTAAAATTACGCGGACCACCGGTTGCCGACCGCTGGTCTAGACCATATCTACGGCTGCTTTCTGTCACTCTATATTAACTATCTCAAACTATATTATTTATAGTGTATGTAATTTATAGTTCCGGCTGGAACAAATTGATATTTTCTGTTGACATCTGAAACGCTGCGTTTCTGCAAATTAAGTAAGTGAGGCCTTACGTCATGTTCTCTAATTTTTCACAAATATTCCATCACTGTTAGTGTTTTAAAACGGTGTGGTATTTGTGCGCGACGATACGGGTTGGGAGAGTTGTATACGAACTCGGGAAGTGACAGGACAGGGGAATGAGTGTGTGTGTGTGACATGTCGATGAGTGGAGTGGATGTTGTCGACGACAGTTATCGATGTCGCTGGTGTTTGCTTCGATTTGTCAATTTTAATAACGGACGCATTGAAAGCAACAAGACTTGACAAGTGTTGTTTGCTTGTCCCTACCCAAATCACATCATCTACCGTCTTTGCCAGTCACCATTCTCATATTTTATTGTATGACATTACTCTGTGTGTGTGTGTGTGTGTGTGTGTGAACTGTCAATGACGTAGAGAGACGGGTGACCAAATAGTGACTCAACTTTCAACAGTTTCCCATTCGGCCAATGTTTTATTGAAGATCCGTTATTTCCATAAACAACATTATTCGAAATTTTCAACGCGTGTCGCATATCTTATGCAACTTATGTAAAAATATATTGATGTAAGTATTACATCCATCTCCGTATAAAGGTATGAGGTACTAGCCTGTCCCGCTGATGTTTTTGTAGAAAAGACTTTTCCAGTTTTTAAGTTCTTTTTTCGTAATTCCATTTTAATAATTCGTTGAATGTGTTGGCTACATTATTGATCTTTCCTGTATTCTGTCGACATTTGATCCAACTATCTTTTGTAGTATATACGAGAAAGTACTCCCAGAATATTTCTAGACCAACAACTACTACCCGAAACATATTAACTTACATCAAAGGGCAATAATAATTAAAAATAAGGATTGAAGATTGAAAACAAATAAAAAAATCGATATTTCCATTACACGTTTTACAGACAAATGCTGGCTTTATATTTTTTCTATTCACTCTCGTGGAAGCTTTGTGTGCGCGTGTGTGTGTGTGCGTACCCAAAGGCTTACTAAGGAATTGTGGTCAGAACTCTTTTTCTTTCCTTTCAGAAATCAAATCCGCTCTTTTGAAGTATTGACACTGCCGGCTGTTGATCTCTATACATTATTGTCGGCTTGATTTCTATGGATACTATCCCCAGGCCACCATGTGTAATTAGCACACAGTCTTTTCCTCTTTCAATACATTTCTAGAACGGGAGATAGCGTAGAATAAGTAGTATATAGTGTGATGTGAAATAACATGTAAACCATGTAATGCTAAGGAACATAGAACACCTTAACGAACCATTATTTATATGAAGAGTGTGGTACGGTATAAATTCCTGCAGAAAATAAATCACTTTAGGCAGTGTACATATTTATAATTCAGTAGTCAGCAATACAATACATTTTTCATCTACACGAAGACTTACTTAAGCTTTAGTACATTGTTTTGTGTTCCAACGAACAGTACAATGTATATCTATCTACAATATTTATTTACAATATACAGTCCAATTGAGTGTTTTTACAAGAAATTCAACAATTAGGAAGGGAATTTTACTTCCATGTTCCGTAAGGAAATGGAAATATGGTGATCGCGGAAAGAAAATCGTGTTCGAGATAAGGGCTGATTCTGATTGTACTACCCTCAAAACATGAAGAAAAGTCATTTTCCGAAAAGTGTCTGTGTGTAGAATTTTTTCTATGGCGAACGATATATCATCTAATCCTAAACAATCCTTGTGTATTTAACTTATTCCCTTACATCTATGGTAAGTTTATGGTTTTCCTTCTAATTTACTGTTCAACGCTCTTTATACATTATTTTTAAACATTCTTATAACTAATAATATTTTCAGTCATTATCTGTCTTTTATCTTTAGGTTTCTTATTGTAACACCTTTTATTTTCTACATTAATGGTAGTCTTTTAAATAATTTTATTTCTTTCATTATTTTTGATTATGATATGTCACTTTGTTATTCTCTACACTCATGGTAGTCTCTAACTCTTATTATGTTTTATTAGGGTATTTCACCTTCTATTCTCTACACTAATGGTAGTCTTTTATTTGTTTCTACACTATGGTAGTCTTTCACTCTTATTATTTTTTTTTTTTATTCTTAAATTATTCTTATATTTATTTTAGAATTTAGTTCAATGGTAATGTATCTTGTAACTTGGGTTACGGGGTTTAACGTTTGTCATTGTTTTAACTCGGTTTAATTGGTTCATGTTCTTCATAATATCTTGGGAATAGCCTTCCTTTATTCTGTATTCCTTGTATGGAACTTGAAATAGTTTGTTTCTTATTTCTTATTCTATGAGTATTTTCTTATTTTTGTATTTTTAGGTCCTCATGTCATCAATTCAATGAGTTGTACCTGATTATTTTTTCATTTTACTTTTTCATTTACTGCTCCTTATCAGTATGTTATCGGTTTTGTATTTTACTGCTCCTTATGAGTAGGTGATTATTTTTGTATTTGGGATTTTCTGATGTCACTAAGTTAACACATCATATATATGATTATTTTGCCATTTACTTTTTCATTTACTGCTCCTTATCCTACTGGGAATATTGATGTTGTACTGGGGTTTTATATAGATGGTTTCCTTTATTTGGACCAAGAGTTTTCTTTGTTATTGAGTTTATGTTTTAACATTTTATTGACTATAATGATCAGCTCATTTAATTCATATTTAACCATTTATTTTTTGCTCTCACTACTGATTGTTTCTTCTTTTTTTCTTTTTTAATGTTGTATTAAGTTAAGTTTTAAGGTGATGATTCTGGTATGCTACAATATTTTCTTTATTCTTATTTATTTTTTTGTGACAAACATCATCACACCATTTACTTTATCTCCCTAATTATCCCTTTGAACATAGGATGTTTTACTTATTTTGCCTTTCTATTCTTTCCTATATTTTTCTTTTCTAATCTTTACTAGCTAACCATGGTAACACTATTACTTTGACTCCTCATGGGATTTTTCCCTGAATGCCATTGTATTCCTAATACACAATTACTCTTAATCCTAATAACAACAATATTCTTATTTTCTAGCACTTTTCACCATTAAACAGTAGTGTTTATCACTGGTTTTTAGGTGTCTATACCTATCAATAGGGTTTCTATTTATTTTGTGGGTATACACTGGCACTTTTCACTTTTTATGGTATTTAAGTGTTACTAGTGGGTATGCCCTAACATTAATTTCTCTTTTCTCACTTAATCATGTTCCCTATCTATCTATCTCTCACTTCATAATGGTTAGTTATATTGTTAACAAAGTTCATATCATTATAGAGTTATTTATAACATTTAATCTCTATTTCTTTGGTTTGTGTACTTTGGTTGTCTTTACTTTATTTTATTTTAATAATTATCATTTACATTTATTATTTATTGATTCTAATAATTATCATTTGATTTTACTATTTCTCGTTTCCTTTTCTTTATGATTTGTTTGTGTCTTCCTATGTCTTCTCATTTTATTTCATTTACATTTTGTTTGTTTCCTTTTCGTTTACCTTCTCATTTGGTTTCATTTTATCTCATTTTATTTCATTTTATTGAGTCAATCACTTGGGTTGGGTCATAGTCCTTTGTCGCGTCATAGTCATTTTATTTTTATTAGTTAAACATTTAATATAGTTATGACTATAAGGGGTTCGAGCGGTAGCAGCTAGAACCAATAGGAGGGGCGATGACATAAGGGGAGGGGCCTAAAGTATAAAAGCCTACAACGTACAGTTGATAGACGTTGTTTAAGACCTGAAGATGTCAGTAATGACGAAAAGCTTAGTCGAACAATAAAAAATTATAGCAGTTAGCAAATTCATAAAAGAAATAATAAGGATGGCTGCTAATTTAAACAATACGAAGAATTTAATATAGTTGGTTCATAGTTTTTTCCCTGGTATTGGGGTGGCTTTTATGTGTTGTAACAAAACTATTCAATATACAGTTCTGGAATCCTCTGCTTTTAATGTTCACTGGTTTTTTCAGAAACTATATGAAACCATAAAATTTACCCTTTAAGTTCCAAGAATTTTAGTAGGACTTAATTGTAAGCTTGGAGAAGAAATGCAGGTGAAATTTTTCGCAAGCGATAAATCGAAAACAAAGCGTTTCCAGACCTATGTTTATAGGAAATTTCTTCTTCTTTGTGCGTGTGTGTCCCCTAAAATTATGAGTTTAAAAAATATAAATTTTGATATATTTTACAGTTATCAATTAAAAACAGGGAGTCTTTACTTGTTTTATACTTCGTAAATAGTTTTTCTTTTTTTATGTGTATGTGTATATATATATATATATATATATATACACAATTTATTTTCTTGGATTTACTGGGTTAAGTTGCATCAGTCCGGACGATCTTGCGGGCGAACTCCTACTGTCTCACATCGGCCATTTTCCTATTAAGGAGGGATGTCGATCTCAGGGTTTCCTGGTGTACGTTGTGTCCGTCCAAGTTGCTCCTGATTTAGTCCTCGTTATCAGCCATCAGTCGTTGACGATCTCGAAAGCAGTCCCTGAATTCATGGCACTAATTCAACCGCTCCCTCGACGATACACTTCGGCTTCCCAAGGATTGTCTGGACTCGAATTTGCCACCTCAGACTTCTGAGTCTTCTGAGACAGCATAACTCACTAACCACCAGTGCTTTTATAAGTCTACACATGATACATGACGTTTTTACATATTAATACATTTTAGGTTGTTCGAGAAAATCGACCACGTCCTGGTGGTCATGAATTTCCTGTTATAGACCTTTCCAAACCAAGTGTTTTCAACTGCATGTGATTGCATTACTAATTAGTTTGCCATTTTCAACAATGCTATTAAAATTTCTAATAATCTATAAAATTACAAATTATAAATTATAAAATTTATAATTATGGTGTTAATTGGCTTACTGTTAATTATTTTCATACAATTCGTTACGCGCGCAACACTTATTCACTTTTACACAGCACTGCACTGCTGTTGTTTATCGTTTATAATCGTCTTAAACTACATTAACATGCAGTACTTATCCTAATACAATAGCGTCTTATCACATTCGTACACCTTTGGACACGACACCAACAAAGGCTTATTGTAAATATGTCGCCACATATTCATACATAGGGTGAATATTTGTCTCATTGCTATATACATATATATATTTATATATATGTATATATTACATTTAATATTTATAATGAATTTACCTCAAGATACTTTTTCCTTATTAGGAACTTATTTCGGGTACCATCTTGTACCCATCCTCAGCCTTCCGGTTTTTGTGTCTGGTGAAGTACATATGTGTTGTTGGTTGACTATTATTATTGTGGCTTCCTGTTGGCTTCTGGTACTTCAAATTGGTTTTATTGTGTGTGATTGTGGTGTATGTGTTAGTTTTTTGTGTATTTTCGATGTTGAGTGCTTTGAAAATTGTGTCATGTTTTCTATTGATTGTATTTGTTCAGGTATTAGTTTGTTTTGTGTTTTATGTTTGTATATTTGTAAATTTTCCCAAATGTTCATTATAGTGTCTTTGTGTGGTATATGTTTTATTAGTGTCACATTGGTTATGTCTGGGAATTCATGTCCTGTGTGGCTAATTTGGATTTTTATATTTCTGGTTTTTTGTATGCCTTTAGGTGCTCAAAATAACGTTTTTTCAGCGGTTTTTTGTTTGTCCTTTGTAAAATTTATTGCAATCTTGGCATTCAATTTTGTATATACCGTTAGTTGTTGTATTATCTTTGTTGTGTGGGCTATTTAGTTTTTGTAAATTATTTTTATTAGTTTTGTATGCTATTTTTATATCTGTGTTTTTAAATAGTTTTGTTAGTTTTGTCATTTTAATAATTATGTGTGTGAATGTGGCCCATTTTTGTTGTTGTTGTTGTTGTTGTTATTTATGTGTTGTTCATTTTGATTAATTCTTAATTGTTCAGTTTTTATTTTATTTTTGATTTTATTTTCTATTTTGTTTACAGTATTTTTATTGTATCCATTTTCATAACCAATTTGCTATATTATATTTATTTCTTTGTCAGTTTCTTGTTTGTTTAGTGGAATTTTGTACATTCTGTTAAATAGCGAATAGAATGCTGCCATTTTATGTTGTGGTGGGTGGTCAGAATGGTTAGGTATAATGATGTTGGTAGAACTTGGTTTTCTATATATTGCATATTGAATGTGGTTGTTGTTTCTTGTGATGGTTATGTCTAAATAGTTGACGTATAACTATATATATAAATAAAATACAACAACTAACGGTATATACAAAATTGAATGCCAAGATTGCAATAAATGTTACATAGGACAAACAAAAAAACAGCTGAAAAAACGTTATTTTGAACACCTAAAGGCATACAAAAACCAGAAATATATAAATCCAATTTAGCCACACATGCAATAAACACAGGGCATGAATTCCCAGACATAACCAATGTGACACTAATAAAACATATACCACACAAAGGCACTATAACGAACATTTGGGAAAATTTACAAATATACAAATATAAAACACAAAACAAACTAATACCTGAACAAATACAATCAATAGAAAACATGATACAATTTTCAAAGCACTCAACATCGAAAATACACAAAAAACTAACACACACACCACAATCACACACAATAAAACCAATTTGAAGTACCAGAAGCCAACAGGAAGCCACAATAATAATAGTCAACCAACACGTATGTACTTCACCAGGCACAAAAAACGGAACGCTGAGGATGGGTACAAGATGGTACCCGAAACATGTTCCTTATAAGGAAAAAAATATATTGAGGTAAATTCATTATAAATATTAAATTTATTATATACATCAAGAAACGGACTGTAGCAGAAAGTGATTGAATATATATATATATATATATATATATATATATATATGAGTTTTTCTACTAGTAATTTTGTACAAACACTGTGTTATCTTTGGTATTGACGAGCGCTTTCGGCAGTCAAGCCATCTTCAGGTCATTTACCAACCTTCAGGTAAAGCGCTCGTCAATACCAAAGATAACATAGTGGTTTGTACAAAATTACAAGTAGAAATATTTGAGACCACTAACACTCCAATACAACAATATATATGAGTTTTAAAACTGTCACTGCCTTACTCCTCTCAGACACCGACTACCATATCATCGTCTCTAGTTTCCCATACCCCCGTCTCTTAGATCTTTTCTTTCCATCACCCCATTAACCCCACCTGTCCAAGACTTTCGAGACTTCACTCTTTTTCTTCTCACCAGAAGACTCCATCCATTCTAAAGGACAAAAAAGTTGTCTCCATCTATCATCTCCGCCTCTTCGTTCGTGCCTACACCACGCAGTGAGTTTAATATAACTCTGTACATAATTTTCAACCGCTATTCTGCTTCATATTTCTCACTGGTGATCTTGTCCGTTCTAGAAAATCTATAACTCTGCTTCAAGTAGTGAATTTCCGTTCTAATATTTTCCTCTGTATACTTTTTAATTAGGACCAAGTGTTTCGCAACATCCCTTATTATAGACCTACTATGCACCATGTACATACCGTGGTAATTAAAAAATATTAGTTTTCATATATCAAGCCATGGTTGTTACGGATATGTAAAATTACCTTGAAAATGCTATTTTTCTACTAGTAAAGTATAACAGAGTTATCATTATTATCATTATGTGTATCGAATAAGAAACACCGTGATGACAAACATGTAAAAACATAACATGACAAACACAATCCCTCTAACCTAATCCTGTTGTCATAAAATACAATCATAAGATACATAAAAATTTAAAAGTCGTCTTTAAGAACTACAATAGAAAATACAGCTACAAAAGTGAATGAGCTTAAAAAAACTCGAATGGACTTAAAGTAAAAAGTTGGATTACTGTAAAAGATGTGGTCGCAAAAATTCGGGAAAATATGAAATGTATAAAGAATGGATTGAGTTTAATAAGGGCACATCCAAAACGATAGAGACGAAACAACTAAATTCAATTTAGTACAAGAAAATTATGCCAAAAAACGGGAGTAAAAAACTCGGAATATTCTTTGTCCTCACAACCACGAACTATATAAACATCTAGTACTTACCAATCATCTAAACTGGTTAACCGCACCTCAGAAAAGATGTAAAGGTTCATACTAAATAAGCGTATGAAAATCTGTAGGCTAACAATGGAAGACAGCCATTCTGAACTTATGGAAAATTTTCAATACGCAAAATTTGTTCTATCTTTAAAGAATAACAAGTTCAGGATCGTCTATAAAGAAATGTTACAGGTAGCTGTGTTATATTGTAATGGACATTACTGCACATGCCATAAAGAATTGATAAAGACATCTACCTGCTTATCTATTAAGTTACTCTCAAATATTTGGTGTTGTAAATACAGAAGTCTTGCAACATACAGACTGATAAGTGGTACAACGGCGCACATAATGAATATAATATAACTTGTTAGTATTACTCAGCTTAACTATCAGTGTCTCTCCTGACTTAAATAATTCTCTCTGTGATGCACAGATACACGCCAGTCTAGTTCGGCAACTCATTGGTAACTAATATGAACGCCGTTTGTCTGTATAACACACGGAATAGTTTCTTACTATTTACATAGAAAATTGGGTTAATTTTAATGGTATTTTTAACCAATAAACCAGAAATTAAATTCAAATATGTTTTATTTTTGAAATAACAGTTTTGGCCCAACTCTGGAAACCCTCACGAAGATATAAGGACAGGTGTCGAGAAAAGACTTAAACACAAATTTTTCCTGTTATTCCATAAGGATTAACGGTTGTCACGCAGGTGCGTTGTATGAGAACGCAGCGGTACGAAACATCGGAAACTCGACCGTGTTCAGCTCATTACCGCATCGTCTTATTACCGATCTCTGTTTTGTACACTTTCAGTTCTAATCAACATAATTTCACCATAAATTTTAAACGACTTCGCCAGAAATCGGATTCTTGTCTTTTACAACAAAAACCCCCGTTGTCACTCTAATTATTAAATAATTACCGATACAATTAAGGGGGGGGGTTAAACATTTAGCTAACAGAAATGACTTTATCTGGATATGTCAAATATTTGAACGAGAGAAAGGTATGGAGAGAGAGAAAGAGAGAGAGAGAGAGAGAGAGGGAGAGAGAGAGAGAGAGAGTGTCTATGTGTGTGTAGTGTGTAGGGGCGTGTTTATGGGGGTGGGACGAACGGGACCGGATCCTCCCTCCAAGTGAGCCGAAAAAAGTTGACGAATTGTGTTAACCTCTTAATTTATAGGTTATTTTATTAGTTTTTTGATATGTTTATATACTTACCATGTGTGTTTGCCACTGATTAAGTTGTTATTGCACAAAACGGGAAACATGTTAATTATATGTGCATGAAATTAGTAGAAGTAACAAAATGTAAAGTGTAAATGTAAATTATAATACAACTGAGCAATTGAATAATGACGCTGATGATTTATGTGCTGATGGAAATTTGATTTAAAAATTTAAGGATTTCTTTATTTTAGGGTCAATCATAGAATTGCAAAAATCGTCATACATGTATATAAGGAAATGAACATGTGATTGATAAAATTGATAAAAAGTAATAGGAATACCTTTTGCCTGAAACTCGCACGCCACGGCCGGTGTCAATACGTTCAAAATAAAGAACAAAAACCGGGCTATTAGGCCGTGGTCGGTTGGTATTAAACGCCTTCACACCATTTCGATTCCCCGTCGGGAATCTCCTTCAGGCCGCTAAGAAGCGATAGAAAGGGATACTGTCAACAGAAATGGATTAGTGGTGTAGAGTGGTAAAGAACATGATTATATTTTTCAGTAATTTTGTTAATTGGAAATAATAAAATTCTAATACTAATTCTTAATATGCGTCTATCTTATTAACATAACATTTCTTGGGAGAAAAATATCAGTTCTTCTGGACTTTGAAATAGTACAAAATTGTCCCAATCCCTAAGTTTTATTACCACTGTCAGAACCGAACAATATCTTCCAGTATATATGCAAAATATTGCAAGATTGCAAAATACAAAGGATAATGAATTATGAAATCTGAAATGCCGTGATAGTACAGGATACTGTTATGGAAAAGGTAGGTTAAAAACTATCAATAAAAAATGTTACAGTTCCTACAACAGTGGAATGATTAGAGACAGGCGAGAAGAAGGCATAGACAAAACCCAGGAAGAATTGGACTAAATGTTTTGGCCTACAAGTATATAAGCAAGTATAATCTTTAACTAAAGGAAAACACTACTGAAGAAAAGGATAAGTGGCGAAACCCAGTCAGGGGGAATGAGGTAGTCATTTTATACTTTGGAAATTATTTGTATGCGTCTCATACATAACCTGATACGTTTAATCTTTCAGAATTTGTTTGACTATGAAAATGATTATAAAAATGTGTTTCTTGATGTTTTAATGGGAGAATACCCTCAGCGTTCAGGAAAAGAAAACGCGCGCGATCGCGTTAAAAATGGATTAAGAAAACCACTAGTATAAGGGAACGAAACCTCGTATTAGTAAATGCACTGTTTTATTTACACTTTCATTTGTTTTGTTTAGTATTATTGTTTGTGGGACTTTGTCACTGGGAAGTCAGCTGATAATCCGCCTCAAAGTTATACGTGAAATTTTAATTTAGACTTTCCGCGACAAAACAGTTAATACACGATGGCTTTGTCATGAAAGTTCTGGAAGTCATTGCATTATGAGAGAAGACAAGAGAACAAATTTAGAAAACAAATTTGGAAAGTTTCAAGACAAACTTTACCTAGATTTACCTTCAAATGAAGCGAGCAGCAGGTGTCTTCGTCATGACTGGGATTTTTCTACTTCTTAAAAGTTGGAAAAACATACTGCTAAGTAATATATGGTGTTACAATTGAAGTGGTGGACAATTTCACGTATCTCGGAGTGAACCTAGCAAAGGCTGGATTGGAGGAGCCGGAGATCCAAAGAAGGACCACCATGGCTAACAAGGCGTACTTCGCAATGCTGCCATCATTTCGGTCTGGGGATGTGCACAGGGAAACACAAATGAAAATATATTGTCATCAGACCAGTGTTATGCTACGGATGTGAGGCATGGGCAATCACACAGAAAACAGCCGACATAGTAGACACCTTTGAAAGGAAGATCCTCAGACGCATTATAGGCCCAATACAAGAAAATGGCTCATGGAGACTAAGATACAACAATGAACTGTATCAAATATATAAAGAGATACCAGTCTAAAAATTTATAAGAATGCAAAGATTGCGTTGGGCCGGACATTTTATGAGAATGGAGGATGGCAGGAACCCCAGAAGGGCTCTGCTGGGTACATGGGAGTGAACGAGACCTAGAGGCAGACCGAGGAAGAGGTGGGAAGATGGCGTTGCAGAGGACGCGAGGGAAATGGGGATAAGAATCTGGAGGAGGGCTGCAATGGATAGAGTAGATTGGAGGCGGAGATTGGTGGAGGCCAGGTCCCGACTTGGGCTGTAGCGCCATAGGAGGAGGAGGAAATAATATATTTATAAATGGTCAAATTTTTCTTGTTATTTTATATTACTATTAAAAATAATAAAAAACCTTTAACAAGAATAATACTTTACTAGCAAAATACCCGTGCTTCGCTACGGAGTTTCACGTTGTACGTAATTGTACAATTATTGCTCGCTTATTAGTATAGGATTAGATAGATTGTACAAATTCTCAACTCTTAGTTTGTTTATTTACATTCATAGCAACAGCTATTTATTATTTATTTCGAGAAAATCGTTAGCGCCGTTTCCGAGAAGAAAAAGGACATACATTTATTAATTAATTGAACTTCGAAATTTTCTCGACTGTAAGAACCTGCAAACAACGAACTTTTTCAATTTAAAACAATGATTAAAAACTCAGAACTAAATGTATTCGGGGTTTCCAATAAACTGAGATGTCAACCACTTCATTTACAAAGTATGAAATTCCCGCGATAAATTTCATTATTTGGTTTTTTGCCCCTTAGGAGTGAAAGTTTTTAAAACCGTTTCTTAGTGAGCACCTAAGACCTATGATGAAGCTACGTTCAAAGTTTCATTGATATCCATTCAGTGGTTTCAGAGATATCGTGATCAGTGAGTCAGTCAGTGGTATTTGGCTTATATAGATATCTATATCTAGCCGATTTACCCAGCGTTGCTCGGGTTCATAATTTATTCATAGGCTCATAGGCACCTATTCTTGTTCTAACGTTACATTACTTGTATATTGTATAATCTTCCTTATATTGTTACGTTCGCATTCTCACTGGAGTAATACTCTGTAGCGCACCTGTTTAAGAACATGTCATAAACTGTATTCTTATATCTGGAGAAGAATTCTGTTGCGCGTGATGCTCCTGCTCGATTTCTAACTCTGGGAGAGGGCGAACAGCTAAATTAGTTTTCAATAAAATGTCTACAGTACTTGCACGCGCTGCGTATTTACTGTCTTTTATAATTCATTGTGTTAATGTTGAAATAAGGCATTTGTTAAATTAGTGTCTCCTAAACTTACTCTAACAATACAATACCTCTATAGATTTCAGCTTATCAATTTTTAAATTCAAACTGAAGCAAGTGCATTTATATTGTCTGAACACTATGATCTGAATACATTTGCTATCAAAACTTTGTTTTTTATACTCGCTTATAACTTACTTCGATCTTAACTTATCCACTTTTAAATTAAAACTGAAACAACTCTGAATTCACACACTATTAAGAAGTTTCTTAAGATGCATACACCACCTTTGATATCGTAACCTATATCTTTATTTATAAGAACCGTGGACTATGGCCCCGCCGTCTTTCGCGGGATCCGACCTAAGACTCCCCGGGTTCCGTGGATGAACTCCGGGGAAGGCCCGTCGGACGACTCCCGCGCTATTTCCTACGCGGGAGACTTCCACCGATGGAAATAGTAACCAGAATCTATTCTATTGGGTTGCCATAGTAACCAGATCTAATAGTTTTTAAGACCCAAAGGACCCCCAAAGGATCGTATCGAAAAAACACTTGTCCTATGTTGGTTCTCCCGTTGCGTAAAATTTTGTGCCAAGTTTGGTTGAAATCGGTCCAGTGGTTTAGGAGGAGATGTGGAAGACCCCAAAGGACCCCCCGAAGGATCGTATCGAAAAAAACCTACCCAAAGATTGGTTCTCCCGTTGAGTAAAATATTTGTGCCAAGTTTGGTTGAAATCGGTCCAGTGGTATAGGAGGAGATGTGGAAGACCCCAAAGGATCCCATCGAAGAAAACACCTCTCCTATGTTGGTTTTCCCGTTGCGTAAAATATTTGTGCCAAGTTTGGTTGAAATCGGTCCAGTGGTTTAGGAGGAGATGTGGAAGACCCCAAAGAACCCCCAAAGGACCCCATAGAAAAAAACACCTATCCTATGTTGGTTCTCCCGTCGCGTAAAATATTTGTGCCAAGTTTGGTTGAAATCGGTGCAGTGGTTTAGGAGGAGATGTGGAAGACCCCAAAGAACCCCCAAAGGACCCCATCGAAAAAACACCTATCCTATGTTGGTTCTCCCGTTGCGTAAAATATTTGTGCCAAGTTTGGTTGAAATCGGTCCAGTGGTTTAGGAGGAGATGTGGAACATACATACAATTGGGGGGGGGGTTGCCCCTTAGGAGTGAAAGTTATTAAAACCGTTTCTTAGTGAGCACCTAAGACCTATGATGAAGCTATGTTCAAAGTTTCATTGATATCCATTCAGTAGTTTTTGCTCTACGTTGATTCTATGTCAGTCAGTCAGACAAACTCCCCCCTTTTTCCCCCTTTAAAGGTCGAATTTCCAAAAATCCCTTCTTAGCGGATACCTACATCACATAAGGAACCTACATGCCAAATTTTAAGTTTCTAGGTGTTATAGTTTCGGAGATTTCGTGATGAATCAGTCAGTGAGTCAGTGGTA
This sequence comes from Magicicada septendecula, assembly GCA_034769895.1. Classification (NCBI taxonomy): domain Eukaryota; kingdom Metazoa; phylum Arthropoda; class Insecta; order Hemiptera; family Cicadidae; genus Magicicada; species Magicicada septendecula. Next base: position 306,896,079 of record CM068373.1, on the reverse strand, counting down.
TTTCTCTTTTATGTATATAGATTTTGTAAATTACAAATGTTTCGATAGTAATCCAATTATCTTTATTAGATATAAATTTATAAACACAAAATTTTTTAATCAATTGTTCAATTGTTTTAATGTAGACTAAATTTAATGTTTTATATGTATATATAAAAAAAATGTTATATAATTAAATGTGAAATGTAATATAAATATTTATGTTTTTATTTCTTTATTTCATTTACTAAATTAGTAATCTTTAAAATATTATCATTTTTGTATATACTGAATTTGTTCTGGTATATATTTATTACTTGTTTTATGTTTAAATATTTCTAAATTTCCCCATAGTGTCATTTTAGACCGTTGGAAATGTGTTTTAACAAATTGATATTATTTAAATTTGGAAATGTGTGTTTGTTTTTTATCGAGTTTGTAGCTAAATTTGATTTATTTATATCTGGTTTTAAAAATGAATTACGGTGTTGTATATGTCTTTCTTTTAAACGTTTTTTACTTCCACGGTCCATAAGGAAATGGAAGTATGGTCATACCGAAAACAATCGTGTTCGAGATAACGGCAGATTCTGATTCTACTACCATCAAAACATGAAAAAAATGTCATTTTTCGAAAAGTGTCTGTGTGTAGAATTTTTTCTATGGAAATAATAACAGCCGCAAATTTAAACAGAATCAAATAAGTTTCTGCATACAGTCATGAATTGTAGAGCACTCAAGGCCTATTGTTTTTGGTGAAAATCGGTTAAGGAAAAGGGGTAGTTTACCAGCAACGTTTTACGTTTTAACAAGAGGAAAGTGCTTAAGTTTGATAAATAAAGTATCCTGAAAAGAAGGCCATAATAATCCACTGTAGAAAGGTAGATGAAATATCAATAAATGAAAAGGGTAGTTGGAGGGGGAGGGGTAATTTTTTTTATAACTCATTTTCGCTCTTACTAACATTTATTTTTTTGTAACTAAAACTGAAGCCAGTTGTTGTGAGTGATATATGTGTAGGGTACTATACAAGTGTTCTGCTAACGATCTTACTGTAGTGACACTACTTAAAGGAGACACTTCCTGTTGATTATATTTTACTAATGTCACTATACCTTTCTCATTAGAACCGTGTAATAAGAGTAGACTACTATAAGAATATGCGTTTAGAAACTCAATACCATACATTCAAAGTCATTAATATCTCTCTTCGATGTTAGCAGCCCATAGGCTGGTTGGTAGCAGCTCGTCATTCTTCACGCTTCTCTTCCTTTCTTTTCAACTCACAATATGATGCGCAGTTCATATCTACCCTAAGCTGTTTCATGTACTCTAAACGGGGTCTTCTTCTGTGATTCTTCCCTTCAATTGTTCCTTCTATTATTCTCATAACCAACCCATTGTGTCGTAGTATATGCCCTATAAACTTAGCTCTTCTGCCCTCTAAATTTCGCAGAAAGCTCTTCTCTTCCTGAGCTCTTCTAAAGACTTCCTCATTCGTTATCTTATCCCTCCATCTTATCTTGAATATTCCTCTGTAGCACCAGGTCTCAAATGCTTGGAGTCTTTTCTTGTCACTTTCTCCGATTGTCCAAGATTCACTCCCGTATAGGGCAACACTCCACACGTACGATTTTACTAGATTCTTCCTTATTTTTAGGCTGTATTTGAAGTGAAGAGGTTTTTCTGTTTGTTGAAAGCAATTTCAGCCTGGTTAATTCTGCTTATAATTTTGTTACTTCTATGTCCATCACTTGTGATTTGACTTCCTAGACAGTTATATTGTTTAACTGCCTGGAGAACATTATTTCCAAGAGTCATTCTGACCGGATCTTCTTCCTTCCGACTACAGACTAGGACTTTGGTATTTTGTTCATTTTTTTCATATTGAATTCATTTAATATAACATTGCGAAAACACATAGTGTCTGGCACTCGGAAAGAATCAGTTTATTTAGAAATACATTTCAAACAGTAACGGAATTAATTTGTGTGTGTGTGTGTGTGTGAGAGAGAGAGAGAGAGAGAGAGAGAGAGAGAGAGAGAGAGAGAGAGAGAGAGAGAGAGAGAGAGAGAGAGAGAGAGAGAGAGAGAAGAAAAGGAAGAGAGTGAGGGAGAAGGTGCGTGTGTGATTGTGTGTAGGCGTTCAAAACTACCCTTTGCCGACGTCTTGTTCAATCACATTAGCGAGGGGAAGCATTAATAGCTGGAAGTTGTTAACAGCTGAGGTAAGTGTGTTGTTACTGCCGGTTGCGCGTTCCGCGTTACGGTTATGCTCCAAAACCTGCCGTATCTCGCATTTGCCGTTAAACAAGGTTACCTCGGCTGGTAGAGTTTTCCCTTTCTCAGGCTGATGTTTAGTAACGTTACGTTCGTTCCTACAGTTTCCGTAGAAAGCGAAGCAAACAATTTATAATATTTTGGGCACATAAAAATTGAATGTATTATTAATAAAAATCGGAACTTTACCTTTATCCGTTCCTGCAGTACATTGTCGATGTTTTTTGAATATGTTATTGTATATTACGATGTGGAAAAGAAGAAGTGTACTAATTGTAAATTGTCGTATTTCTTAATGCAAAGCGAAAGTACCTGTTGTTTCCAATTGTGAGGTTAGGTGACAATGGTTTTTGGTTTTTAGTTTACTGCTGAACTAAATAAAAGCCATGGTTGAGGAAAACGTAACGTTTGATGTGTATATACCAATGCTTATAACACAGTAATACTTAAAATAAAGAACTTAACGATTCTGAGTTGACAAATTAACAAAACTACAACAGCAAATGTAAACTGTAAAATACGAATACTTATGGGAAACACAAAAAAACAATGTATTAATGTTCATAATAGACGTTCGTTTTTGGTTAGCCACAAAAATCGAGTACTTGTTGGAAAATTATTACCGAATATTATAGAAAAACGAGTTCTGCCACAAAAAAAGTGACATATATAACAATAATAGGCAGGGGGTGGCCCAAGGCTTTTAAGTTTGGTGGTTTTTTAGTGATCTATTCACAGAACGAGTACTACTGTGAAAACGAGTTCTACTGAAAACCGAGCTCTGCCATAAAAAGGAGACATGTATTAATAGGTTACACATGCACGATGTGTAGTAACTCGTATAGTACTCGCCTAAAGTAACTTTCCATGTGCAATTTCAGTTTTCATGTTAACCTAACAACATCAAATTTTGGCGTCACAGGTACGCAACTGTGATGTACTACTGCTACAATCATTTTTCATTTAAAATAGGACTAAGAACTCCAACCGCAATCGCTCCCAACTATTTTGCAACTTAGAAAATTAAAATTTGTATGATTCTTTCACTTACACAAAGGTATGTGCGATATTCACTAAAGATCGAAGCCAAACAATCGCAGAATCGAAATATCGAAAATAACTGCAGGAACGGATAAAATTACATTACTTAAAAATCAATAAATTCCTAAACAAAATGAAAACTATACAAATAATAGAAAAAAATTATATGAATGATTATTTTAAATATTATCGTCTTTACAAAATCTAGAAATGTAAAAATATGTAAAATTATATTTGCTATGAAACTAAAAAGATACAGATCATTAATAAGCAAATTTTGCTGTAAACATTTTTGGCAATAATTTAATGTAACAATGCCAATAGATCGTGACCTGTTTAGGAAATACGAGTCTGGTTCACAAAAAGTCAAGAAAAAAGTATAACAAGACTTTTTTTATAATCTCAGGAAGGTGGTTTTGAACAACGTTTGATACTGTCAATCCCATAATACTGGATACTGGATTTACCTTCTTTTTGTGTGCTGAAGTGCCGATTTTTAGGAAGTTAAGAGGACAAATCAATTTAACAAACTAAAAAAAAAGTCGTGCTTTAGGACTTAAAAGTGGTAAAAACACTGAAAGGCCTCATCCAGAACATGTCATTTAGCAGTTTAGCAAATAAGCACGACGAAGTTGGGGAAAGAATAGCCTACTGCCTTGAACATAATATTTTAACTCCAAAGCGATACTTGCGTTATTATTCGTCACACTGTTTCAATTCACTGCAGTTATGTCGTGTAAGTCTTGGAAGACATAGGCTATAGTATATTTCTTTTCTGTATGCTTAGTTTATCTTAGTGACACCACTTCCCTATAGGCCTATATATAGTCTCATGCTTTTTTGTGTGGGCCCCGCAATTATTGTTTGCTTTGGGCGTCGCGTGCGCTAAATACTGCTCTGGTTAGTTTCATCATGCAGGAAAGAAGGAGAATTCAGAAAGATATTTATCTCTGATTTGTTTATTTCGTGTGACTGTGTCGAATACAAGAAACTGCAGGCACCTCTAAAAGACATGGGAAGCTAGAACATATAATTTGCTTTCGAGGAACCTGATATTGACCAGGACACTACAGTTGGTACAAGTTACGGTAGAACGAAATGATTTAACATAGAGAAAGGAATTCGGCATCGTATATTGTATTGTAAGTACATTGTCACTTTACTTATTAAATTTGTATGCCGAGCACATTATGCGAAATGCCATGTTAGATGAATCAAAAGCTGGGATTAGGATTGCTGCAGGAATCATTAATAATACCAGAAATGCCAACGACATCAAATTGTTGGCTAAAGAGAAGAAGACTTTAGGCGCCTCTTGATGAGGCTGAATGAATAGACTGAAAGACCCGATTTAAATAAATATAATGTCAAGAAATCTTAATTTCCTGACGTCTGATCCTATTATTCCGTAGCAATTAGAGGGAGAGGAAATAGAAGTAAGCTTTGTTTTGTTTATTTAGGCTGGAAGTTACTCATGGATACTACAGCCATGAAATCAAAAGACGTCTCGGAGGGGGAAACTGTGACAAACCTGAATGTGTCCCCAAAAGTAGAGATATTACTTTAGTAACTATTATAAAGTCCACGGTTTTCCAGTTGCAATGTGCGGTTGTGCAATCTGCTCATTAAGGAAAGCTTAATATCGAAGAATTGAGGTATTTCAATTATGGCAATGAAGAAGTCCTGAGCGTCCCATGGACTGCAAAAAGACTAACCTGTCAGTTCTGAAAGAAATCAACAAATACCGGCCGTTCATTTCAGAGTCAAATACTATAGCTGAAACTCCGATGTTTTGATCAATTAACAAGGAGACAGGACTCACTAGGAAAGAATCTGATGTCGCAAAATTGGGAAGTAAAAGAGAAGAGGACGGCAGACGACTAGGTCTAGGAGAAGAGGACAGCGTCACTGAAGCAACAAAGTAGAATATTGACTATACCCGGGAAACAGTGCAAGACAGAAGAGCTAGGCGAGATATGGTTCACGGGATCACGACTGAACGACTGACTGTTGACTGGGAAAATCATGATCTAATAAAATTTCAGTTGTATTTCGTGTAAGGTATTTGACCTTAAATTTTTCATAATTGTACCATTCATACGGCTTCAAATTTATGGAGTTCGTTATTGAAGTCCCTGTTGTAGGTAACATCGTACCTCAGATAATTTGAATCATACTTATTCAACAGCGCTTTTGTTCGTACCGGATAGGTACCGTTAAATGCCGTAACCCTGGTTTTATCGGCGGAGATCTTAAGTCATATTCAGAATCAATTTAATTTACATTAAGATCTCACTCGCCATTGTAGGGTTATTTACTAATACCTCACTTATGATAAGTTAATCTGAAAAATGCCATACATAGCACTCAATCTTATGCTTACGGTACATGTTGTGTTAACCTTTGATTGATTTCCGGTAAATTTTGATCCAGTATTTCTTATTTGTACTTCACCTTAAAAACTCCTTCTGTACTCTATCAGGTAATGTGTGTACCTCATATTTTTACCAGTATTACGAAGCTCTGGCTTTACCGGAACATAAATCTGGCCCGTATCTAAGATGTCAGCCACCTTGGTTGTTGATGGCGGAACTAAGCGGAGCAACGCTGTATTGGTGCAGTGACGTGAATTGGAACTAGCAATAATTAAATAAAATTAAAAGTAACTAAATTTGAATTAGAACAGAACTATTTTGTGTTAATTTATGTAAGTAAAAGTAATATGCATGTAATCATGCTTTAAAATAAAATTATTATTTCAATGAGCATATTTATTTAAATAATAGTAGCAAGAAATAGATCAGTACAATAGATATTTATTGTTACGACGTTCTTACGTCTTATGGTACAGTGGAAAACAAAATACAAGACACCAATTAAGTCACTAATCACCAGCTTTAATTAATCTCAATTAACAGTTTGAAATCAACAAGTTATTCAACAAGATTATACTCGTACAATAATTAAAGTTAATCTGTCCACAAAAATAAAATAATAATGTCAACTATAAAGAATTTCGCACTATAATCACTAATCACTTGAGACGCACTGTGTAAATCGCTCGACAATATCTGAAAAGTAAACGGCAGGTGTGGGCTATATATAGTCTCCAGGGTTCCATAATATGCGTCCTTAACAAGCAATCGAGAATACTATAGGATACTTCAGCACAGCCTTGGTAGAAACACGCACCGCTGGGCTAGTTGAGAAGCTTGTCGAACAACACTATCAAGTGTACGAGAATGTTCCGTATTACGTAACACTGTCTCGCATGTTAAGTTTCACGCACGCACACAAACATTACAGCTGGGATAGCCGAGAAACATGTAGAACGTTTTGAAATGGCGTAACAATACAATGTATTGATGTACGTTTGACGACTGGTATTTTTTCAACAATACCCCCACAATCATCATTATCATCATCACTCCGGGGACACGCCACTACCTGCTTTGACCTCAAAGTATTTACGACCACCGTTTTCTTGATCAACATATATCTATTTCATCTTCGTTTGTCACTGAGTACTTTTTCAAATTCAATTCACATAGCATCTCCACTTTTTTGTATCCAACAACATTGCCATTTACAGGTTATGTACTTCAGCCACTGCGCACATCTTCATTCTTTTTTCAAATATTTTGTATGCAACCTTTTAATCTCCTCAGAATCCTATTTTTCCACCCTGTAGTTGACTGTCATTGTTCTTTGAGTGATCTACCTTCGCTGCTATGCAGATGTAATCATAGTCTACAGAGCTTAGTTTCCACATCATTCTGTGTTTTATACACAAAATTCTGTTAACTTTTGTTTACTTTTCTGTTTATTTGTCAACGTATCGCCAGGAACTTATGTATTTTTTTGTTATTTATGTTACCGTATTCATTGCTCTTGTTTTTCTTTATTTTTCATTAAAGTAAATAAATAAAGAAGCAATAATAAATGAAGTGAATGTAGAGCAGCATGGAAACTGTGCCTTAAAAACAAAACAGATGTCACAACACGGGCTGAGACAAGTACAAATGATTATTCTTTCCCGTGTCTGTCAGCTCTGATAACAACAGCACTGAAAGTAACAAGACGCAGCAGTACCTGGAGGTATTCCCAGCGGCCCTTGCCGTATCATTTGCTGCATTATTTGTTCTGTTTCTCACCTAGTGCGAATGTAAAGACGGAGACGGTGGAAATCACGTTGCATTTTATGCATATTGGGTGTGTGTGTTCGCGCGTGCGTGCGAACAAAAGGAGAACCCATAAACTTTATTAGAAACAGAATAAACACTGTTGGACACCACTATAGAAAAATTATTTCGAAAAGGCCTTTCAAGCTTCACAGCTCGTCATCAGATGGGAAATAACAATAATAGGACTGGACAACTTCTTTATACCCGCATTTACCCTAGAGCTCGTACACATTTTCGTAAACAAGCTTTCAGTTAAACGTCCTTTCTGGCTATTATTAACTAGAGAGTTTTGTCACCCATGTAGGTAGCATTACATTTCTTTCTAGTACATTCTGTGTGTTTTGTGTGTACATTCTTTTAAATACCTAACGTTTAAAACCTTTCTCATTCTCATAGTGGACTATCCGTCCACTACCTTTTACTTCTTAATTATATTATAAAATATTTCTTCATTTTCAAATTTAGTTTTAGTACCGACATGGGTGACTGAACTTGCTAGTTAATAATAACTAGAAAGGACCTTTAACTTAAAGCTTGTTTACGAAAATGTGTATGCGCTGTAGGGCCAGTGGGGGTATAAAGAAATTTTTGTACTCCTATTATTGTTATTTCCAGTCTGATGATGAGCTGTGAAGCTTGAAAGCGCTAATCGAAATAATTTTTCTATAGTGGTGTGCATATTTTTTATTATAACCATTAACACAGCTTTATTAATTAAATTAAACTTTATTAGTTTATGTTTTTTTATTTATAGAAACTGATAGAAAGCGGGATCTATTCTTACTTAATACTTCCGTCGAATTTTAAAAGGATTAATTCTTCACAAGTGTCTTAGAAACACGTTGTTTTTTTTGCTTCTTTTTTTTCCGCTTAAATGTAATCATTTTTATCACAACGTTAGAAGCAATAATTATGTGTAAAAAGACTGATAATCACGTATCTGAGGGCAAAGAGGCTAAGCAATATTCTCTTCAATGAACGCTTATAATAACGTCATACCTCTACTCAGGCCCCAATTAAAATCAGCTCGCCACACACTTGGTTGTTAATAGCTACCAGTGGCGAAGCTAGTAGTTAATGAATGGGTAGGCAAAAATCTTATCTTAAATTTTTTTTAAGGAATCACTAAAAGGACGGTGGTTCAAATCGGACGCTGAGGTAGAATTTGCTGTAAACGAATGGTTCCACAAACAGCCGTAAGAATTTTACTAGCAGGGAATCTACAGGTTAGCGCAACAGTGGAACTCATGTCTTAATGTTAATGGAGACTTCTTTTAAAATCGTTGAATAAAAAATGCTTTACAGCTCTATACGTGTTTCTACTGAACAATCCTTGTATTAGTCATACACAATAATACAACTGATTGAACTTCAAAATTTTAAACTTGATTAGTTTCTATATATATGTTTAATGTTACAAATAATTCAAATAACAATCTTGATCATCTGTTAGTTCAGCGGAATAACAGGGACACTTTTAATAACCGCATAAAATAAACACACTTATAAACAACACAGGCGCTTTAACTTAACTGTTTGGACCACAGAAGTGAGGCATGCCTCAACGCTCTATGTGTACAGCGCGGGACAATCCCCCCTCCTTTCACTTCACTATCAAACCACTACATTCCTTACATACGATGTATACAAAAAACGCTGAGGCAAGTTCAGGTTGCCTCATTCGCTTTAAACGAGCTATGCCGAATCTCACCTGTCACCATCTAGCGGTCGCTCAGTAAAGCATGTTTCGGTTTAATAAAGACAGTCGCGGTAACAATGTATAATCTTTACGTTATGTAGTTCATACGTATTTATAATTTTTATTCTACAGAATTTTTTAGGGTAGGCATTGCCTCAATTGCCTCCATGTAACTTCGCCACTGATAGCTACCTGATTTATCTCTAACGGTGGTAGAATATGGGTGTTTGCCAGAATGCAACAGGCTGCATTTGTAATGCTCGAAAAAAAAACAAATTAATTAGGTGACGAATCTGTTCAAGTAATGTTCACTGAGGATGCGTGAATGCAATAATTTATCTCACAGGAAAGTCAAATACGTGTGTTACTCGTTAACGGTGAATGTTGAATAGAGAAACTCTCTGAGTAAAAGTAATGATTTTCAATACACAAGAGTAGCATGCAACAGCAAATCCTGGATATTGACTACGAAGCCTTCCAGGCGCCTTCAATCGTGTTTAGTAAAACATTTAATGCTTTGTTGATGAAACAGGCATGGATTGTACAGTCAGTACTTGCATTTTAACCTTTCCATGTACGCCAAACTTACATGTTTGAGACAAAACTTTTCAAACGTGTTTGAACAGCCCTACATTACAAAGTAAAAAACGAACCCTCTGATTCATAAAAAAAAAAGTAAGTTGCTTGCACTTCCATTCAAACACTAACACTAGCGTTATCCACACAGAAGTGTTCTAGGCAAATGATTACCTTCCGGATCAAGGAATACTATCTCTCAAGTCCCAACGACTGTCTGAGAAGATGAATAAGCGGCCAGGTAATTACGAGCGTCTCTGACTTTCTCTACGTGACGGAAAAAGCTTCCACTAAATGCAGATCAGCAAATATTTAGGCCACCTTGAACCAGAAAGTCAATATCAAAATGTTTATAAATAAAATGCATCAAGTAAATTTTGGGTGTTAGAAATCAAAAGAAGTACGTTTATCGGAGTCTGAAGACGATTTATAGGAAGGACATTTAGTGTGGCAGTATTTGACAATGTGTGACAGGAAAATGTTCAAGAAGATGACCTGGAGTTGTAGGGGAGGTATATGAGGAAGCAAAACATGAAAATAAATACAAAAATGAAAAAGTTATGATTACAGAAAAAGCTAGAAAAGATCTTTAACATTTTACTAAATTAGGAAAGAACATCATAAGATGATGTACATAAGTATTTGGAGTGACGATGGATAGGGGAAGAAATATGAAGGAGGAAGTGAATGAGAAGATCACTACTTTCCCGGTTACCATTTTGTCAGGAGATCGTTTACGAAATAAATAAATAAATAAGTCTACGGAGTTGAGGCGTTATTATTTGATGGGATTAAGAGTTAGAGTATCAACTACCTTAACGAAAAGAAAATTCCAAGCTACGAAGACAAAAAGCTTCTAAGAGAAGGTAGAGAATTAACGAGAAGACTCTCAACAACGAACAATGTAAATGTTGGATGCCACAGTGGATTCAAATAACAAATAGAGAAAATGACAGCCAACGTGGTTTGATATTTAGTCAGAATGGGTAATCACAGGCAAGGTTAAATGTATCTGGGTGGAAAGTGTCAGTAGAGCGACGAAGGAGAGGAAAACGTGGAACGATGATCATGCGGGAGACAGGTATGACTTTGGCGGAAACCAGAGGACGAGCAAATAATTAGACTGTGTAGGCGGAGTTTGTGCACATACGAGGAATGCACTTTAATATAATTCTACTGTAAAAACGTAATGAATAGATTACGTAATATATATTGTAATAGTTTAGTATTGTGCATTGCATAATGTATTGTGTTTGCCTTACATTTTAAGAAAGAGGAAGTTGTGATTGTAATAATGACGGTGGTAATGATGATAGAGCGGACAAAAATACTCTGGATATTCCAAGCTCTCTAGGAAAGTTTTGGAAAAGTTTCATCGATGAACGGAGCAATTATTAGGCGTAATGTATATTCGTGTCTCTCTGGTATTAAAGGGAAAATTTCAGGAACAAATGCTGTGTAAATGAAAGTAATTCTATCTAAGATCACGTGGCCGAAGAAGTAAATTTGAAGCGATACAGCTGACGATCCGCTTGTGCAGATTCAATAAAATGTGACAAATACAAGTGTCAGTGCCAATTACAAATACTCCCTTCAATCACAAACAGACGCTCACAGTGCCGCATTTCCTTGACCGTCATTTTTTGCCTACGTATATAATTAATCAAATCCCACTTCTCTCATAACTCTGGAAAAGACAGAGGTAAAACAGAAACGATTGCATTTTTCCGACATCTTGTGATACAGCGCCGGTGGCGTTGCAACCTGCGGTGCACCTACGCGGGGGTCATCTGCAGCCGATCGTCCTTATCAGCTACCCCAACACTGTCAGTGCTAACTGATTAACAACAAAACTGCAACAAAAACGTATTAAGTGATATAATAAATATAGCGTTAGCTATTATATATGATAATGATGCGAAAAATAACATACCAAACAATCTTAAGAAACCCTTTAAAACCTTGAAATAGGCACACAAAATATAGAGGCAGTTAAAGAGTTCATATATCTTGGCTCCCAGATAAACAACACTAACGACATCAACACTGAAATAAGAAGAAGAATATATCTCGCAAATGAAACATATTATACATTAAAAAAGCACCTGACATCTAGCTTCATTTCAAGAAGCACGAAATGAAATATCTACAAAACACTTATCAGGCCAGTGCTGACATATGCTTCAGAAACCTGGACAATGACAAAAAAGAGCGAGATACTTCTAGGTTGCTGTGAAAGACGGATTCTAAGAACAATGTTTAGAGGAGTACAAGAAAATGGACTGTGGCGCTGGCTCTATAATTATGAACTATATCAACTTTACAAAGATCCGGACATTGTCAGGATAATCAAAATACACAGGCTAAGGTGGGTTGGACACATAGAGAGAATGGAAGGTCAGCCTACGAAACATATTTTCTACCAGAAACCAATAGGTGGTAGAAAAAGGTGAAGACCCCAAAGTACGAGATTCAAAGACCAGATAGAGGAGGACCTCGGAAAGTTGAACATAAGAAACTGGAAAGTTAGGGCATGCAATAGGGAGGGATGGAGTCGACTATTGGAGCAGGCCAAAAACCACCAAGGATTTTAGAGCCACGGTTGATGATGATGAAACAGTCTTAAGAAAAATATTATTAATTAATATTGTTGAGACGATTGCACAGATCGTGGTGTTTGAAAAGTGGTAACAGAAAATCTACACCAGATGACATTGGTGTTTAGAACTATAGTTACTAATAAACCATCAATTAACACTCGTACACAACAATTCTTAAATCTCCCGATGTGGTTTACACACAGTCATGTAACGCACAATAAATGTCACTCATATAACGGTGTCTTACTAAATAATGCAAGGTAGAAACTACAGGTGACAATAACGAGAATCAAATAACGCCCACGAAATCGCAGATCTAAACTAAAACTGGTTCCTTCTGAATCTTACATTTACACCCTTACGAGGTTTGAGATGGATCTACCGCTATCCGAATGGTTTGTCAACAATAATTGCATAGTTACAGACACATAGAAAAAAATTTACAGGCATTGCACAAATGCAATGCTCAGAGAAGGGCATTGAAAATACTTCAATAAATCTAAAGATATATATATTTATGTTCATTCACCAATCAATGAATTCATTCTTCATTGGTAAATTTTCAATGTTAAAACTGGAAGCTATGCCAGCCGTGTACACATTCATATGACGCAGAAGCCAGGCAGGTTGTATATCTGAGAGGCATTAGCATATATTTTCGTTATCGTAGTAAATATTTGTGTTGTTTAAAAATTATATACCGGTATTAAAGTTGACATTATCTGTACAAGATCAAGGCAATAGGAAACAGATCGGAAGAGAATTCTATACAAATCCCCACGGTATATCTAGACGCGGTTAGAATATGGGAAGATTTTTAGTCAATCTGAATATTCTATTTGTGAAGCATCGGGGACATTCAATGAGTTCATATGTCAGTATGTTTTATAAAGTATCAATGTTTACCTTCTACCGAGTGTTACTCATAAATATGAGAACTTCATTCAGAAAGTAGCGTTTAGTAGTCCCTAAATCGACATTAGGCCTACTAAAGGTACACAGGCGAGTGTTACTGTCTTTTGGGCGTTAGTTGATGGGGTGTGGAGGAGTGTCTTCCGGTTGACCATACAAAGGGGTGTGACTCAGTGCCGTCTGTCGCAGTTTGCAGTCGACCTTGAGGCGTGCGTGTTAGCGTGAGTTTTGTGCGTGTATTTAGAGTGTGTTTGTGCGCGCGCGCGCGTGTGTGGTGTCTTATAAATTTCATAGTTTGTAAGTTTTTTTTTTGTATCGGCCATCTAAGGACTACATGCCAATTTCAATTCTTTATTCTTTCTTTTCTTTTTCTCCAATATTCTTTCATCTTTTCACTGCGTCTCTTCTTCCTGTCTTCAGTCCACTTTTAACCTGCGTTTTTCTCTCTCCTACCCTGGACTCCTTCTATTTTTAACACTTTTGCCCGAAAAACTTCTCTTTCAATTGCTTCTGCTGCGTTTATATTATTCTTTTCTAAATCATTTTGGATTTCTTTAATCCAACTTGACGTTGACTTCTTCCCCTACACATATTTGAAGATCTGCTTTGTTAACCTATTGTCGTCCATTCTATATAAATGTCCAAAAAATAATAGTCTTCTTTTTCCCATTGTTTCTGTTATATTTTCTATACTTTGATATATTTCGTCATTACTTCTTAAATTCCAACCTTCTGAAGTTTCTCGTGGGCCTAATATTTTCCTAATAATTCGTCTTTCCAATATTTCTAGTTTGTCTAAATTATATTTCAATGCTACACATTCACTTGCATATATGCATCCTGGCTTCACTACTGTACTGTAATGCCTTATTTTCGCATTTTTAGAAATGCACTTTTTATTGTAAATATCTTTAGTGTTTGTAAGTTTTATTTATTTATTTATTTTGTTTGTTATGTATATACTTTATTATTATTGTTTGTATTTTAGAATACTGTTTTTTATGTGTGATGTTTTAGTGTGTGTTTTTGCCTGAAGACGGCTATAGATTTTGTTGCGTAGCCGAAACGTCGTTTTATATAAAAAACGCAGTGATGGAAGAAGTCCGTCTCTTCAGTAGGCCTAATGTCAGTAACCCATCGCTATCTTTAAAAAAAATTAGTTCGTAAATCGTCAAACATACTGCTACGTTTGAGATTTTCAAAGACTATCAGTCTGTACTTATAGGAAACAATCCATAAATATATTAACAAGAGTTATCAACAAAATAGCAGAAAACTAGTGATATATTACTTTCTCGCATCAGCAGGTGTCCACTTACATTACTATCGCGCACTCATGGCTGTGGTATACCTTAACTCCCACTATAAGGCATTACGAGAATGATATAAAATCAACAAATTGTTGGAAGAAAAGCATTACAAATTTTAAAAAACTAACGCATAATTAGAAATTAATTAAAACTGAAATAAAAACCGTGCTGATTAAATTCATTAAAGAACCATGAAATAAAATGGGCTATCGATAAAGATTTTTTTGGAAGTAGACGCCACGAGGAACGAATCTCGGAGGAAACTTCAGAATGGGAAACTTTTGTTTAGGAAACAATAGAATATATATTTTTTTAATTTTATGTACCAGCAATTGTAGTAAAGATATTTTTATTTGCATTGTTTGTTTTATTAACTAGGTTAGCCAACGTTTTTACAACTTTCAGTGAGCATTGTTGTTATTTTTAACAAACAATAAAAGTTCAGTGAGCAGAAGTTATACAAAGGTTTTTAAAAATACACAAGCACTTGGTAAGTTTCACAGTTTTATTTCACTCTAACAGCTGTTTCAGCTTATTAAGCTATTCTCAAAGAGATCAAGGAACAACTAAACAAAGAATGTAACGTGTCTTTAGGGTGTACATCCGGACATGTGTGGGGTGTGTATGAGTTAAAATTAGCTTTTTTAAGTTCAGAAATACGATATTTCAGAGCACAAATAAGAAAGCGATTTTAACTAATACACCCAATACAGGTTTTACAAATCATTGCTTACAACACAATTAATTCATAGATACAAAAACATAACACTACTGCACTGACATACAAAAAGGTAAAAAAATGGATTTATTATAAATTCCAGAAATTAGGAAAGCAATCAAAAGTAACAAAAATTTAACAAACGAACTAACTGAATTATGTGTATACCCTTTATTAAAATTTGTTATTTAGTTTAGTTAATTTTTATATTTTGCCTTCCCATTATACTTAGTTTTTACAGACACTTGACCTTCCCACTACCTTCTCCACCCCCTCCATCATAAACAACCCAAACATGTCCGGATATACACCCTAAACACATGTTCACCACCCTTATTCTTTGCTTAGTTTAGTTGTTCCGTGATTTTCTTTGATAATAGCCTAATAAGCTGAAATAGGTGTCAGAGTTAAATAAAAACTGTAAAACGTACCAATTGTTTATATATTTTTAAAAACCTTTGTATTAATATGTTTCACCAAGTGCCCAACGAGTCATCAATCAATATCGGGAAGTAACATTTATTTGTGAAAGCTGTTTATAGTGTGTTAAGATACTACTAACAATATAATTTACATTCAGAATCAGTTTTGGCCTACATAATTTCGCTCCATCTGTATCATCGCAATATATACATATATGTCTGTTCAACGCATTGATGTAGATAAGAATGGCAGATATTGGTACACTATGGAAATATGAAAACTCGTGATTCTGATGTAGCGTTTGAATATTTTCGCTGTAATACATACTCCGTTTTATATATTGAATGAAGAAAACTTGCAGTGTGTAATGTATGGAAGTTCTACCGACCGGAAAATATAACGCTCAATGGGAGGTCTCATATGGTATGAAGGAACGCAGTGCATTGTGCATCCTGCTGCATGAAACGTAAGCGGTTGGTTGACGAAGTATAACATGTGACGTTCGAGAAAAAATAAAATCGTCGATAACACTGCACAACATAACACATAAATAAACAAATCGGTGTATACACCAAGTCGTTTCATAAAAAGCATAGGAAACACGCACGCACGCACGCGCGCGCGCGCACACACACACACACACAATTCCGTGTGTGTAAGGCATAACGTGCTAAGCTGCTGAATCGCTTTCAGTAAATCAATTTCAATAAAAATTTCCAAAAGAGTAGAAAGATTAACACAAACGCTTCGGCTTTTAAAGATAAATATCCAATGAGGATAGTTACTGTTTTAAGAAAATTTTAGGGCAATTGGATTAGTTCAAGTATCGGGTGAGTGCAATAAGGAAAGAAATTGTAAACGAGATGAAAGATAAATTTAACAACCTTAGGAATATTGGTGGTATAATACACAGAAATATCAGAAATAAGACAAAAATCGATACAAGGATGAAATTTTGTAGGACAGTTGCTATTCCAGCATTGGCGTATATCAATGAAACACGACTTGGACGAGTCTATGGAATCGAAATAGGTTTACTGAAATTATATTCAATACGTTATACTATCATCTAAAACAAACAATGTAAAGAGGATACAAGAGGAGAACTTAGAGTAGAAGTAGTCCATACAATCAATACTTTATGTTGCAGAAGAATATGGTACACTTGCAACGAAATGGAGGGGCGACCTACTCCTTGTAGTGTACAAAAAAAAGAACAAAACAACAACAACAACAACAACAACAACAACAACAACAACTACTACTACTACTACTACTACTACTACTACTACTACTACTAGTACACTACTACTACTAGGAAGTAAGAAAAGGTGATTTTGTTAACCGAGACCTCACATTTGATAGAAGAGTTCTAGTTGGAACAAAAAAGTCTCGTTACTATGAAAGAAATGTTGAAACAGTTATCACATCTTAATCATCCAGAGCGCTTAGTACGTTAAAAAGAGGACTAAGATCAATTTTCAGACAACAGACAATTTTCTTATTGCGAACTCTGAAAAAAATCACGACGGTTACGCCTAAGAAATTTTTAATGTGACTTCCATCAAAAAGCATTTTTAAAGACGACACTTTTCGGAGTTTTAGGAGATTGTACAAGATAAGATTACATAAGCGACTATAATAAAACAAAAATTGGAATTTCAATCAGTAACAGAATCATTAATACTGAACGCGAAATGGTCAGGAGAATAGGCAATAGCTCCAATTGCTTTTCATTCTTATTATATTTAGCTCTTGTTATATTACCTTCAGAAAATTTTAATATAAAAATATGAATAGTAATTTTTAGAACAATAATATATTTACTTTAATAATTACTTTACAGCCGAAGTACTCATATCATTGAAGCCGGCCGTAAAATCCTCAGACAGAATTAGCTTATATTATTTACCAAATCGGCGTTAACACTTCGAATGAGAAAAATGCCGTTGAAAGGGATCAAATATTTGAGGGATCACTTGCGTTATGCGTTCTTACTTGTGGATGATTAAGTCAATATTGCTTAACATCGGCAAAACAAGGAGTATACCGCACAAACAAAAACGGAGGAATTTGAGAAACGAGGTTTGAAGCTGAACATGCAGAAGAGAGAGTCCATGCTAGTGGACGAACAGGGACTAGACCTAAATATTGATTGAGAGATAATCAAGATAACAAACGAATAAAAATACCTAGGAGTAATATTACGTAAGTGGATTGGACGAAAAGGACACACGAGGTGAAAAGAACGTTTATAAGACGCAAACTTTTGACGAGATACTTTGTCTGTTATGGAGCATTTCTATTTGAATTTCCTGCACACGTTAATGACATATTTTTAAATTTAAATTATTCTAATAATAACAGTGATTTAATTACTACCTTTATTTCTCTTGTAAGTAACTCTTTATGTTTTTTTCTTTTAGTTTCTGCTTCAATTCAACAATAATTATAGGCCCGCCAGCCTTTCCTCAACAGTCATCTGCGCCGACCCAATGCATGAATTACCCCCACTTTCAAGTATAGCAAAGTTATCTAGAGATAAGAGAGGGCAGGCAACACTATAACGTTCATTGTCTCACTTCCATATTATTTCCCTCTCTGTCACACACATGCTTCCGCTGTTCTCGCCAGTCTTGTTACAGCCGATGTTCATGCTATGTCACACTGCATAAAAGAGTACTACGCATGTGCGAAGTGAATGAAAATTTTGTTAGCCTCGCAAATAGTTGTTTGTCTACTGCGCATGGAGACCCTAGTGTTCCATTTACATCGTCCTGGCTCTAATATATAATGAAATACATGATAGGTATTTTCAAAAACACAATCCGTTTTAAGTCAAATCTGTAGATAGAATAGAATACAAAACGATGCAATTTTGCCTTACACTGTCAAAAAATAAATAAATACAAATAAATATATAAATAGTAAATATCAAATAAAATAATAAATATCCAGATATTCAAAATATTGGAATGCACTAATACAACGTACATAAAACAGTACCATGCGTTATATTCCAGGCATTACTTATGCAATTCAGGTACACAACAATTTGAATTTTTGCATATGGTACACCGTACTTAATGGTTTTACGCCAGTTACTTGACTGTAAGCAACATTTCATCTCAAAGCAAAAACGATATAGCAGTTACTTTACTTTGAAATGGTTACTTTCCTATAACCAGACAGTTACCTTTCACCTTCAAAAGGCCTTTTTTTCTTCACCAATCATTCTTATCATGTGACCGAAACATTTGTAACCCTATAGCTAAGGAGCTAACCGGAGAGTTGTTTTTCTAGATTCCTGGACATATTTGTTCTAATCCATTATCCCTAAAGTTCATTAATCGTTATGAGAATTTTGATAAAATTAGAATTCCCAATATATTACTCTAAAACTACTTTTTAATATACTGAACGAATAAAATTGAAAGTAGCTTTATGCAAGTGTTCGTGACCCCTAAATTCAAATTAATTATAACTTTTTTACACCCACACTTTGGATTTAAAAAATTCTGTGCAGTAAATATGACGTAAACATAATACACGTCCTTACAGGATGATTTCGTACGACGATGATAACTTATAAACAAAGGGTAAGCGGGTAAGCTATCTCAGATTGGATCGTTGCTGTTCTTCGTATGTAATCTGAACCATGCAGGAATGGTCTTCTTTAAATAAAATACGCGACTTTTGACTAGGAGTTCTAATATCTTCTAGTAACGGAAACTTTCCTACTTTCACAACTTTTCTTCACACGGGACTCAAGAAAAGAAAATTTTCACCAGCAAGAATTCCTTAGAACTGACTAAGAAGATCGTTTACTTCTTTTAACGATTTAGGATTTTGCGGTAAATTTTTGCCTCCTGTCGTCTCATCGACAAATTTTCGAATTTTGTCTTTCCAATAATTGATTCAGAATTGTAGATTGACTGCGTTTAATTTCGTTTAAAACCTTTGACGAGTTGGGTATTTAGGGTATTCTTAAATGGTTCTTTACATTGTATATTTCAGCGTCAGCATCCTCACGGTCTGACGGATGTAAATTT
This sequence comes from Magicicada septendecula, assembly GCA_034769895.1. NCBI lineage: Eukaryota > Metazoa > Arthropoda > Insecta > Hemiptera > Cicadidae > Magicicada > Magicicada septendecula. The sequence goes on along the minus strand of CM068373.1, from coordinate 306,876,306 downwards.
TCCAAACGTTTAGTTATTTACATGTATTCAATAGTTTGAAGAGGAATTAGTTATTCTTCTCCTGTGACGTTACAAATAAATATATTTTAAAATCTAAATAATAATATAAGCTATTCACTTGCAGAGGAGATTTATTATGTTGCTAATATAACGTATTGTTCTGCCTTCAGGATACTAAAATTTACAAATCTGTACGTATTAACACATTCAATTACAGTAGATTCAGTACAATAATAACAATACAACTAATCATTGTTAAACTGTGCTTTACACACCATACATATATTTGTAAAAACACACCCAGACACACACACACACACACACACACACACACACACACACACACACACACACACACACACACACAAAACGTATATCAATTAGTTAATTGTACAGTAAAATGTCAGAGAGTGAAACACGTTTACCAGACTTTTAAATTTTAAACTGCAAGTAATAAATTGATTCTGAACCTTAGTAAAATGATTACTTTTCCCAAGTTAAATGCTAATACGTTACGGTACTTGTATATTTCTACTTTTACATTTTTTCCATTTGAAAAGCCAGAGTGAAATAGGCGGCCACGACATGGAACAGGTAAATTTAATGTCAGTTGAAAATAAAACAGTATAAACCGAATATCAGCGAAACGTTACTATACGATGTTTCAAAAATAAATATGCAATTTTCTATTAAAAAAATAATTTCTACTAAAAAAGTTATCGTAGCAGATAACACTAAGTTACATTTAGTGGTCTTTTACGCTCGATGGTGATAAGGAAACCAGTTAATATAAATCCTAAAAGACAACGATTGAATACATTTGATTAGATCGACTCCAAAGAGCCGTTGTGTAAAGTCTGCACAGTTTAATACAATAATGAAAAGAATAGTTCTTGGAGAAAGGAAAGAATTGGATTAAAACGCAAAGGATCGTGAAGACTTGAGCGTTAATCGGTTGCCGCGTGCATTGCTTGTTTTAGAGAAAATTAAAACAGACTAAAAAGCTAAGCTTCAAGAGATCCTGTTTATATACTGCTCGGTAGGAATGAGGAGAAATAAAGACAAGGAAAGAACACAGTGGAGGGGGAGGGAGATAGAGAGAGAGAGAGAGAGAGAGAGAGAGAGAGAGAGAGAGAGAGAGAGAGAGAGAGAGAGAGAGAGAGAGAGAGAGGGAGTGATAGTGAGTGAGCGTGATGGAGGGTGGGAGGGAGGGGGACAGTTACTTCTATCTCTTGTTGCAGATTAGTATTAGCCTTGTACAATTGTACACTTAATTAAAATACATTTACCTTCGTTTCGTCAAATACCCTATATTTACTTCTTCCTTGTTTATCGCTTTAATTTTAATTTCTCTTCACGATTTTAATGTTCTTCGAATAGAGTAGGCAAAATGATCGAAAACACTGAAAACATGTTGACAATGTATTGTGAAAATACATTGTGTAAATGAATTTTGATAATTAATATTTTATGTTTTCCTTTACTGAGTTACTAACAACTAGAACAACGACTGATTTTTGAAAGATTTGCTTCTTGTTTAGTAAAGTGCGTTGTATATTATGTCTCTTAGTCCATGAGGACCTGTTTTCATTTAAAAGGTTTCAATAATTTATAATCCAATATTTTTTCTGTTTTAATATTCGTTTTACCAATTTGAAGGACGTACTGTATAAATTAAAATATCTACAATTAAAGTTATAATTGATTGGCATTCACGTTGGCTCATGCTTATATGAGCATTCAGGCTGAAATATTATCCATATAGACTGTGTTTTAATACTAGACTTTAATAGGTCCTGTTAACCTTGCGTGTTTGGTCATATCTTGTATTTGCTATTAAAAAATCAAAGCTTTCGGACTACTGAAATAATGGTAGTAAATTCTTAGAATTGCAGTGCAATATTAGTGGTGAGATGTAGGGAAGTGAAAATTGGAAGAACTGCAAGCTGTAAGTTCAGTTTTTGGGACAACAAGTACAATAAAGAACTGGACAAAGAAAACAGTACAAATGTATCTTATGTATATTAAAATAAAATACCTTTATTTTGTAGGTAACCCTTCGATATTTCTTGTGGGGTTTTTATATAGTATGTACTGTATGTTTTTAAATAATTAATACTTCTGCAAATATATTTTATTAAATTATGTTGTATTTTCACCTGACGCACGTCTCACAGAATTATTCTGTACCTTCAGAGGTTTCTTTTTATAAAATAGAACAGTAGATTTCCGTAATTAGAAGTACATCAATTACTCTAATCTTAACTACATCTAAATTCTTGGACATGACCATTGAATACGTGGCTCCTAAACATTAAAAAATTATCCTTGTGTTTGTTATTCTTCTTCTTTGTTTGCGGTAGTAGGCATATATCCCTGTCAAGTTGCCAGTCTTCTTCTGGTCTACCCACACTTCTTCTTCATATACACTTGAAATTTAGTAATCTAAAAACTAACCTATTCCCGGAAATTCTGTCAAGGTATTATTTCAGTTTCTGTTTCATTTCATTTATATTTTGTCGGTGCTAAATATATTTTGTTCATTTTTTCCTTAATTCTGATTCTTTTGTGTTGTGTGCAATCCTTCACTCTTCTGAGGAATTATATTTCTAGTGTTTTATTTGATGTTTGTCATTTCGCTTCCATATTATATTCCTTGTAGATAACTCTTGTTTCTTGCAGGATTTGTATGTTAAATTGAGTAGGCCAATTTCAAAACTCATTATGTCCATAAAAACAAATTTTTTATAAACGGCAAATGCTGTGGTTCTTTGAATATTTTAACACATACCTTGAATTTTTTCTGAAAATAGGTAAAATTACTCTGCATATATGGTCCCTTTGTGTAAACAAAATCGAGTTAGTAATTTGGCGGAAAAATAAGAAAAAAACATTTGGACATAACGAGTTTTGCAGCTGTTTAGGACATAATACGTTTTGATTTAATTTTAATTTTAATTTTTGTTTTAGCAATTTGTTCATTATTTTTATACAACAATAGGGTTTTAACGCGTTTTGCAACAGTTCCTCTTCATCAAAACATGCGTGTATGGTCTCAGAACAAAATGACGGCCTTAATTTAAAATCAATCTTGGGTGGGCATAACGAATTTTGCAATTGGGCTAATGTTATATAAGTTGTCAAATAATAATTACTTCTGAAAATATATTTGGCCCAATTTGTAGCGTTCTAGGCCTATTCTAGGCCTATTTATACGTAGGGTTTCTATATGCATTTTAGATGATTCTGAAACTTCTGATAATGCAGTGTGAATATGTGAAACGTGCAGCAGGTGTAAATACAACGGTAAAAAATAAGCGAAATATATTTGCACACGTCATTATTGTTTGATAACACATATAATATACATATACGGACTTTGAAACCGCAAGAGTTTTGTGGAAATTCAACTGCACGTTATGTATTTTGCTATTAAGGCTTTACTTATTTCCATTATAAGTTATTTCCATGGGCAGTCGATCGCGTGTAGCGGTGCCCACAGGTCACGACGCGGCGTGAAGTGTTGCAATAATGTGTTCTTAGATGACTTACATACTGTGATGTTTGGTAAACACTTTTGATTTTTTGTGACCAGCTTGTCACCAGTGAGACAAATAATTTAACACGAAAGAAGTCATTAATCACAGCTTTAATAACAATGTTAATAAACAAAGGCACTAGAATACAAACATTTTCCAGGTTCCCAATTGTCCAACACTCATTATTGCATTGCATTGTAGGTGCGGGGCGTGTTTGCACCCGTGGCTTGACTGCAGCATCTGGATCGTGTCCAATGGCTGCCAGTAGATATACTTAGCCTCGTACTAGTCGACTTGTTGGTTAAAACTGGGAAAGGAACCCACCAACGAGTTAACTCAGAAGACGGGGGAGAAAGAAAACTTTATTTCGTAGCACTGCTGCTGGTACCGATTCGAGCAACAGATGTTGCCCGTCTCAAGTCCAGCCAGCAGTCGTCTCGAGGCGTCGGTCGCTCTCCGCGAGGCGAAGTGCCTCCGTGCCGGTGATCAAGGTAACAACAACAAGCAGCTGACTTAGCGAACTAGGACGCGGTCAGGAAGGAAAGAAGGACAGTTTTGTTGGTGAACTCCGGGGCTGTAGACTGATGTTTTAAAGAGCATGGCTTTATGGCGGGTCATCGAGAAGCTCCCAAGGGGGCTTGACGGCGGTAGTACTGACGCGCTGATAGTTCTTAGGTTTGGCAGTAAACAGGCAATCATCAATCGGAAAACTCTAAACTAACACGTCTTATTGCTTTGGTTTGCAGTACTCAACTGATTATTTGCAATGTAGATTGATCTATCAGTAGCCGATAGTGGTAGGCCTACTAATGTCAACCTGCTACTCACGCAATGCGTGCAAAGCGTCACGTAAATCATACATATGCCTACCTCCACAGAGTAACAATTAACTAATATTTTATTAATTAGATCTAGATAAACAAAAACATTATACTTTATTGACATTTGACAGAACACAATGTTGCTATAAGATCAGTAAACAAAACATTAAAACTCTAATCTACTAGAATATAATAAGATTCCCCATAAGAAACTTCACAAATAAGTATCAAAAAATCACAGATTGACACTCGGCCCAGCGACCTTCCTTACCCAAGTATACAAATTACAGCGTGTCACCGATCTTGTCAGAATAATAAACCCTTGTGTCACTGTTCGTCACATTACATGTCGTCTCTTACATCAGTTGATTTATGGTTGTGAAAAATTCAACATCTGCACATCCGATAATGTTGTATTTATTTGTGAAGGGAGTTACGTCAAAACTACAAAACTACGTTGTTAAAAAAATATTCGAAACAAGCGAGTTAAACAAGCATCACACACACACACATTCAATCACTTTCTGCTACAGTTCGTTTCTTGATGTATATAAAATATTTAAAATTTTTATTTACTTTACCTCAAGATGTTATTTTTCTTTATTTGGAACATGTTTCGAGAACTATTGTGTTCTCATCCTCAGCCTCCGTGATTTTGTGTCTGGTGAAGTACTTGTGCGTTGGCCTGTCGCTATTGTGGTTTCTTGTTGGTTTCTGGTACTTTATTGTGTGTGATTGTGGTGTATGTATTAGTATTTTGTGTACACGACACAATTTTCAAAGCACTTAACATCGAAAATACACAAAATACTAACAAACAATCAGCATGTAAAAGAATGCGAGCGGATAGGTTACCAGTAATAGCATGGGACAGGGAACCAGTGAGCCCTATTCCCGAGAAACTCTATTTCAGAGAAACGAATTGAAGCAGACCGCCAACCAGTCGGTTCTGAGTTGGCAGTCCTCATCATTAGACATATCTCCGTCAAAGCCGAAGTCTAACAGGCTGTGATGTAGTCACAGAAGGCGTCTTAGGTAAGTTCACAGTACATTTAAACGATATTACTGAAATCGTATATCAAGAACAAGAAATGAAAAACGTTTGTGTATGTGCGTTGCAGGAACTAACCGATACAAAATTAAAACGTAAGAATTTGTAAATTTGTTATATAATACTTGATTCACTTTATTAAAAAGAGGGATATTGGCACCACATGCAGGTCGATACAATAATTGATGAAAGCAAGAAGTTCAGTAATTGTTTGTACAATTAACAGTAGACTGTTACACATACATTTTAAGAGACGGGGAAATACGTTACACACGAAGTGTGGGACTCCCATTGCAAGTGCGTAAAACCCCTCCTCCTACGATCTGGTACTACTCTGGGACCGCTTATCACACTACTTCAGACTAGGCCATTTTCCTGTGCTCAGTGGGGTCACGTCTACATTGTTCTACTTTATAGACAGTCTAAGTTTCCCTTTTTGCCCAAAGGAAGCCCTCGGCGTAATGTTGCATCAATCTGTCGTTTCAGTCGTCCTCCCCTGTTAGCATGGCTCCGACGATGTTATTTGGAGCTATCATTCCTATAGCTCGGGTGTACCGAAGTGACCCAGGAACCACGATGCCACATATTAAGTTCTCACTTCAATAATAATAATAATAATAATAACGAATTTTACCGACGAAGAGTTTGTGAGGATCGGTCAGAAAAATATAATACAAATTTTAAATTATTTGTGTCGACGTTTCGACAATATTTATTGTCATCATCAGGATCTGTGTATGACTACAAGAGAAAATATCAAACACAACAGATAAATTATTATTGAGTGAACATGTTTTTATATGTGTGTGTGTGTGTGTGTGTGTGTGTGTGTGCGCGCGTGCGCGCGTATGTGTGTATCCGTGTATATGTGAAGGTGTTGAAACAGTTTGTTTTACATCATCAGAATAATTGCATTATTATATATTGTTTTTCTTAAATACAACGAGAAAATTATAATGTCTCAGATACAATATTTAATTTATACAATTAATTTATACAATATTACAATTTAAATTACTCCTAATGTAATGGTATTTGTAAGCAGTAACGATATTACTCTAATGACAATGATATTCTATAATAATAATAATTATTATTATTATTACTCTGATGTAATGATATTATATAAGCAGTAATGAACGATTATATATTAGAATTGGTACAGAAAATATTTATACACATACCTGTCAACATGTAACACAGAGAAACATATTATAGCTGAATACAGATTATAGGGATGTTCGATAATGTATTCTTTGTTTCTGTGAACGTCTAAGTGAAAGGCAATTTGTTATCTGTGAAAGGCAATAATCACTGAGCTTTCTATCTGCCTTGGACAATCCGGGCATAGTAGATCCACTATCGCATCAGATAATGGCGTTATGCCATCGCTAGAAGATCTTGGTTCATCTTTTACTTTTGTCTGGTGTCCAGCCCAAGAGGCTATGCGATTGTCATACGAATTGACGACGCGAAACTAGCCGTCACAACCACCATTATTAACACGTGGCAGCAGATGTGGAACACACTGCTGAGCAAGCTTTCTGCCGTAAAGCAGAGCGTCCGTAAATGGCAAGCAGCAGGTGATCGCAGTCGTCGTGGACAGGTTTGCATCACCAGACTGCGCATTCGGCACACGAAATTGATGTCTTCGTACCTACTACAAGGGCAAGAACGACCCGTCTGCGCTTGTGGAGGAATACTTACAATGAAACACACAATCGGTAGTGCTTTTGCAGAACTCAGGCAGAGTAAAAGGTAAACTGAAAGAAGACCTCGGAAACGAAAAGTTACGGTAGACAGAACTCTGTCCTTCCTGAAAGCAGCAAGAGTACTGTATTGACTTTGAAAAATGTCGTTTTGCGTCTTAGTGTGTACGCATCATAATAATAATAATAATAGTAATGATATTTTTTTATATAGAGGAGGAAAATGCTTTATGCACTGTCAAAGGAGGCCGTGCTTCCTCTAGTGTGTGGGACTCTGACCCACTAAAAAACCCATCTCTATTTCAGGCATTTATATCTGTCCTAGAACCTCAGGATGGAGCCTATTGCGCCCTTATCGGACTCCTAGTTTTCCTCATCTTCTACTGCCCGTTGGGTGCAAGGTAGGCCTGTCTTATTTTTTAGTAGGACCCACTGAATTGATGCATTGATGCGGTCCCATTCCGCCTTACCACGAAGTATAAGCGCAACTACGCTCTCAGGCGTGAACTCCCCGACCTCCATTTCCATACCATCCTCTGTCTTGCGAATATGCAGCACTTGAAAAACGTGAGCGAGGCATCTTCATGGGGAGAGTCTCCATATTGGCATGCTGAGCTTTGCACCAATAATAATAATAATAATGAAAAAGGAATTTTGTAAGGTGCGCTTCAAATTTGGGATCAGAACAGCTGACTGTATCAGTTCTTTTTACGCAAAACAGTTTTCCTATTATACCATATTTCCTATTAATTATTATAGAAATTTATTCGTCTGATATTTACATCGGAAGTGTCAAAACAAAAGAAGGTTAATCACCGGATGCTCCCACCCTCTCCTTTGTGTAAAAATAATGTGTTTTGAAAGCATAGCTAATTGGCTCACTGCCAAAGGCTAAAGGCCGCGTATTTTTTTAGCTAAACGCTCAGCCTGTAAAACAGGTTTACTTAAAAGAAAAAATACGGTTTAACATTACTTTTGCAGTTACTCTTATACACTTAGTTTTGTCACAAATAATATTCGCTACTGTCATGCATTTGTGTTCTACACTTTAAATTTTAAAAATTACCTATCTTAACTTATAGTGTATCTAAGTAAGAAAGTGGAAAAGATTTAAATAATATTGTTACGACGGTCTAACTGATCATCGTATGGTACAGTGGAAAAAAACACAAGACACCCATGAAGTCGTTAAAAACCAGCTTTAATTATCACAATTAACAGTTTGTAATCAACTTGTTATTCAACAAGATTATACTCGTACAATAATTCAAGTTAATCTTTCCACACAAATAATAATGTCAACTATAAACAATTTCGCACTATAATCACTTTTCACTAATATACCACTGGAAACGCACTGTGTAGGTAAATCGCCCGACAATAACTCGAAACTCACTTGAATAGATCACCACTTAAACTGACTGAGCGTCACTGAATGCTTATATTTATACGCCGCTGAGATCCCAGATAATCCAAACTACGCGTCGACGCTACTAGAAAACACTAGAGCGTAATTGCTTGCCGCCTTTAACACAGTGCGCGCGAACCGGTGAAGTCTGGAACAGTCTCGGCTACGGACGGACGCGTGACAAGTGTCACGTAATTGTCCTTCGCCTCAAAGTAGCAGCAATATGTACGCACACATACACTTTAGCCGGGCTCCGCTGGAATAGCGTAGAATGTTGAGTAATGGCGTAACAATATCATAGAAATGAGAAAGAAAAATAAATAACCAAGATGCAAAGAGTTTGATAAAAGATTTCAGTTTATAGTTGTAATAGCTACAAATTGTTTAAAATACTCGTATGTAATTAATTACAAGAAACAAAATTTACGTTCGGCTCTCTGCCCTTTTGTCGAACCCTTTAAACTTTTTTTCCAAAAGGTCTTACGTACGTTTTCGTTTGATGTAAAAAAGTACTCCTATTTGGAACATAAATATTTATTTTATTTAATTGTTTCAACAAATAAATTCATCAAATTTCATATCTCATGTAAATATTGTAACTACGAAAATAACGATGATTATTATTATTATTGGGCCCTTCAGTCTTACGACTGGTTTGTACCATCCCCGCATATACCCGTGGTGCGTGTGTTACGGAGTCTCTCACAGGTACTATCAACAGTTCGCCTTTGCAACCGAACAAGGAATGTGGTAACGTATGCCATTCCACTGCACGCATCACTGTAATACTACACATTTAAAATACGTTTAACACAGTATTGGTGTGACTTGACCGTCTCGCACAAGGTATTTCTTGTAGCGAATAAAAAATGACACTTCAAGAAAATACTCAATAAATTACACTTATATATAATGTACGAACATCCAATCTAATACGCACACAAAATTACAACTAAATACGTATGAACAATGTTTTTAGAACCAGTAATACCCCACCAACACAAGCACACTATACTGGTGTGCGTACAGTATATGGGACCTACAGTTTAACATCGGATCCAAACGGCATAGTTGGGGAAGGTTTATACTAGTCAGGATACCTCTCGGTGGTTTGCCATTGCTTTGCGAGGGGCAACGGTCGTATCTAAATCAGATGGCCCCGGCGGGAATCGAACCCGCAACGACAGCTTAAAATCGATTAAAATTAAGTTAGTTAATTAAAAGTTAGTTTTAAGTTTAAACGTAACATAAGATGACTACTGATGAAAGGAATCGATGTTAGACAAGCATAAAGAAAGGAATTGTAGGAAAGCTCGCAGAGCGGCGTTGGACGCTATGAAACGTTACGCGGTGGATCTGCGACGGTGACGTTTTTATTTTCTGTTTCATAAAGACAAATTAACATTTTTTAAAAATTAATGCAAATATACAGTTTTCACTTCCGTTCCTTTACCGTCGTGAGAGATCGGAATGTGTCTACTATTTACTATAGCGTATTTGTAAGTATTGTGTATTTCCATAAGCCTCTATACTGGACAATCTACTTTGCATCGTATATCCCGTTTATTCATTAATTGTACCCGCCCGTTCTAATGGAGATATAAATTTATCTTTTATTTACGCACTACAATATTTTCCATCAGTAACTTTTTGTTACCTGCATTGCGTTTATAATATGAATATTCTACTCATACCACCTGTAGCATATTTATGTAAATTCGTAATTCAAAAGGTTTGATCCGTGTATATCAAACTTTGCTTTTTATGACGTTTTTGGATTTAGAAAGTTCTACAGTGTTAGCCACCATTAATATTACTTTGAAATAATCTAACATTTTATCTAATATTTTTGCCAGTTTTGTTGTTGCTGATCTTGTTATAGTTAATCCCTAATTCTACTTCTATGAATAATGACATTCATAAAATTCATTCGTTCTTTATCGGTTTATTCATAAACACATGCGCAAGAATACTGTGTCCTGTTAAGAAAGAACCGTTCAAACAGTTTAACCCGATGACAAGTACTATTCCCCCTTACTGCTCAACACCAAATACTACTGTTATCGGTTTGATATAATGTTTTTGTTTTCCTCAACGTAAAGGCAACTCCATTAAAGGTACTTCACAATACAAGAACACTGCATTGTGTACCAGTAACTTTAACAAAAATACATATATTACCTTAAAGAGTTGGAAGTAAATTGCAAAAGTCAATATCATATTACATTTGACATCCTAGGGAAAGAAAGTAATATTGAAAAGTGGTCTGAAGTATGTAAAAGTTTGATGCCAGCGTTATCTAATTTCCTAAACTGTCGTTAGTTTTTAAACGTATAATGAGAGCAGAGATTTTCAGCGTCTGTCGCTGTTTCATACAAACGCCAGCACACTTCAGTATCAACCTTATATTTAACAAATAAAGTCGTTTTAGCAGGGGGTAGGAAACTAAATTTTAACATCGTTATAATGGGATAAACGTTCCGTCGAAATATGCATGTGATGACTTCACCGTTTGTCTGCTAATCTGCAGACGTTATGTTGAACGTTGTCAGTATAATATTTGGTTTCATTTTTTTGGGGGGGGGGCCAAAACGTTACTTGAAATTCGCAACTCATTGTTGTGCTAATCTAGGACTGTTTCATTCAACGCTAAATGACATTCCTACATATTATATTGTGGCATATTTTAAATGAATATACCACTACACAGCGATTTACACCAGGGTCGTATTTAAGACCTTCGACGCACCGACAGTTTTTTGAAGTGAGATCCCATCCAAAACTTTTAGCTATCACATCTTCCCCTCATAGAAATATTGATGTTTATTTTGTGTTCATTATTTTAATAAAGCATAACAAAATGTTAATAAAGGTAATTGAATGTTTTTACATATTTACAACAACTAGCAACATTGTTATATACTATTACCCTCTTTAAATATGTAGAGCGTTTAAAACTAAACAGTAAAGACATATGAGATACAGGTAGTGTACTTGCATTACGGTTCTTAGACAAAACAGTCCAAACAGTCTCAATATTCAAGTCGTTTCAGCAATAATAAAAAATCGTTCTCAGTACATCAACGACTTAAACTATTTCTTAACATTTACGTTAAATAGAAAGCGTATAAGGCGATGACAAACCAGCGAGAGGTACCTTGCCTAGTATAAACCCTCCCCAACTATGTCGTTCGGATCCGGCGTTAAACTGTACACGTGAGACACTCCGTAACACACACACCACGCGTATACGCGGGGAGGGTACAAATCAGTCGAAAAAGACTGAAGGACCCAATAATAATAACATTCAATAACATTAACCATATCATAAAAATTCATAACATGGAACGATCTTATTTCATAACATTTGTAGTTATAGTTTTTGTAACTTTCATTTTTTATAAAACGCCCTTTCAGTAGAAGCGTTTGATAACATCATTGATATTATCATCATTTTTTGGAATCTTAAACGAATGTTTTCAGGAAGGCTGTGAACAGTCCATTGTCTGAAAGAAGACGGTAATCAATTTTATATTCATTTTTCTCGTAGGGTTATTTCTGTTTTGAAGTTTTCCTAATTAATTTTTAGTTTTATTGATTTGTTCATACTCTTCAGCGTCTTCAACGTCTTTATAAAAAACATCGTAATAGTAATTCTCATATTTAAGTCTATGAAAATGCAGAATATTTTATGTTTTTTTTTATGTAGAGACCTTATTTAATTCTCAAGACATCCAAACCTTATTGGATGCGTATACATATGCTTGTCGTCGTCGTCATCCTTTACGGCTTAGGCTAGTAGCCTGTTCCAGTCTCAATGGAAGTCATCCAACCATCGCTTACGGGGTCTTCCCACACTTCTCTTCTCCCTTGAATGATAATCAAGGGCTCTCCTTGAAAATATAGTTAGATTCACTCTCTCTACGTGTAAACGCCACTTCGTTTTGTACCGGGAGATTTTCTCATTCAAGCTGTCAGCTGTGACTAGCTTCATTCTAATATGATCATTTCTGATAGCATCTCTCCTGGTATAACCCTTTAAAGCCCTCACGAACTTCATTTCCGCTCCTTATATTCTAGATATATCTTTGGCCTTTCTACTCCAAGTCTCAGTAGTTGAGGTATGGCCATTACATTATAATATTTCAGTTGCGTCTCTTTCCTTGTTTTCTTTTTTAAATGTTTAATGATACAGCAACAAAGCGACTGGAAGAGACTAATTTTGCCTTCAACCTCTTTATCATCTTGGTACGTGACGCTACATCCTAGATACCCGTTGGCACCTTTTCTATTGGCGACTCCTGTATGACAATCTTTGTTCTAAATGATTTACCCCAGAAAAAGCTATAACTTTTGTTTTGGATATGGAAATGATTTGGTTGTAATCTGCCAACTACATATGCTTGTGAACGTCTTAATTATTTTTCCATATATTTTCATCAATGAAACATGTATGTTTTGTCTACATTTTACCCTCAGTGACAGAAGTTAGTTAAGAACTTGCTTACTTTTTAAAAACTAGATGAAGGGCACTCCCCTACAGTCTGCGTATAGGCCTACTGGTTTATGCTTCTCACAGTTAACACATCATCTTGCATTCCTACAAGGTTCTCCATATGCTTGTAAACAGAACAGTGGTCTCTTAGAATATGCTATCACATTCACGGCCCAGTTGTCGTGCGTTTTCATTGAAGTATAATGATAACAGTATTAACAATACAAGAATGGTAGCGTACACAAAAATATAACGTTTGTCTCGAATGCAGCCAAAAAGAGCACGGTGCGATTAAAGTGGAAAATCATTTGAGCACAATAGAAAAGGCATCGTAAAAACAAATGATAGTATAAGTAAGGGAACCTATTATCTTAAGTGAATGCACTACAGTAAAAATGTGAAATAGTTTTACTGATTGGAGACGAATTAAATTTACTATGACAACATTTTTGTGGATGATGTCAATATATATTATATTAAAAAGCGTAGGCGAAATACTACATTCCTGTCTTACTCCTTTATTTATTAAAATTTCTTCAGTTTTTGTCTTCCTAGTATTTGCTATTGTTTTAGAGTTGCAATATAGGCTTCTAATCACATTTATCAAATGTTGTGGATGGGCGCGACATTCCATAATAAACCATAATTTAATCCTGTTCACTTGATCGAACGCTTTCTCAAAATCAATAAATGAAACATGGGTCTGGAGGTTAAATTATCTCCTTTTCTCAAAAATCTGTTGCAAGGTGAATACATTGAGGGAAGAGTTTTGGAACAAGTCTCTGACTTTAATTACCTGGGTTCCATTATCAGTACTGGGAATGACACAGGCCGAGATATCACTACAAAAATATCGAGGTTTCCGATTATGTGTGGCGCTATACACAGAGCGTTGAGCAAAAAGACAAAGAAAGAGACAAGGCTTAAATTTTATAAAACAATGGCAGTGCCTGTTTTACTATATGGACGTGAAACATGGGTTCCTACAAAGAATATTAAAAACCAGATTGTAACTTCAGAAATGAAGTTTCTGAGAAGAACAAAAGGTTGCACGAGACAGGATCGTTTGCGCAATGAGGATATTAGAGAAGAGCTACAGGTATTCTCCATAAATGATAAAATCTAGACTTATCGCAGGGAGCGGTTACAGCCTGTAGACAGAATAGGCGATGAACGACTACCTAAGGTTGCGTTTCGATATAGACCTTTTAGTACAAGAGGTGTAGGAAGACCGAGAGCGAAGACAGAACATGTCTACTCCGTCATGTGCTGAAGAAGAAGAAGAAGATTTTTTTTCAGACTATCAGTGAAACGATAGTTACTGTTTGCTACGAAAGATTCATCGTGGGGTGTAGGTAGAGAGGGCAGTCAACTTGCCCTGCTAGTGTTTGCCAACAACCACTGTTTTCGAACACCGCAACCGCCTACGCTAAAACGACATACCTATACCTATTCGTTTAATGAAAAAAAAAAATTGTGTGTGTGTGCGCGCGCGTGCGCGCTCGCGCATATCTTTGTTGATTTTTCTTCTTCACAACCTACAGCTCGTCCGAATCATTTCCGGTAGTCGAAACCGAATTAATGAAATGACGTAAAAATTAATTAAGACAGGAAGTTAGAGGGAGAAGTTTGGTAACTGGAAATATTCGTTGGCTTACATTGTCGGCTAAGGCATATGACGTTACGTAGCCAAAATCTAATTAATTATTTTTCTGTGTTGTGAACTCTTACAATGTTACGTCTCATACTACCAGCAACGCATGATCGCAACCTGTAACCGCGTTCAAATTGACGGAAACAAGTCAGTAACAATCAAATTGCTTCCTTCAGGCATTCACTCTCTCTCACTCCCTCTCTCTCTCAGACCCCCCAAACACATACACACAATTAATTCTTTATTTATGGCTACTGGGATTCGGTATAGAACAATTATTACTGCTTAACTTTACTGTTAAAGCTGAAGTGTGCGTTTGAGTGAAACAGCGGCGGTAGACAACATCAAATCTCTGCTCACAGTATATACATTTAGAGAACAACGATAGTTTATGAAACTCGGTAACCTCTGCCATCTACCATTTATACACTTCAGACCACTTTTCAATATTACTTTCTTTCCCGAGGACATCAAATATAATATAATATTGACTTTTGCTGTTTATTTTCAACTCTCTCAGTTACTACACCTTCCTACTTGTAGACGAGAGAAAGAGAGAGAGAGAGAGAGAGAGAGAGAGAGAGAGAGAGAGAGAGAGAGAGAGAGAGAGAGAGAGAGAGAGAGAGAGAGAGAGAGTGAGAGAGAGAGAGAGAGTAAAAGAGGGAGGAGGCGAAAACCAAGTGGTATATATATTGTAATAAAACGAGAATTATGTCTTTTTTGTTTTTATGTGTAGAGTGGATAACGCCTCACGTTGTAAGCGTCAATTCTGTAATGTCCTTTATGATCAATTGATAAATACTTTCCAAGTTGTTGAGCGCCAAATTGTTTTATAATATAAAACAATTAAAAATTTAAATAATATTTTTTCTTCCTTTCTGTTATTCAATTCTTCCTTCGTTTTATTTATTTAAATTAACTTACCTCGTTAAATTATTCAAATTAATCTTAGTGCCAAAAATAGGGCTTGCCAACATTTCTCCTCTAGTTAAAGAAAAACTCACATTCAAATATACAACAAAATTATTAATTATTAAAAGAAATAATTATTCATGCAAATTATAGTAATCAATACTCTTTTATTTTTCTTGAAATTCCTTATATTTCCTTTAAATCAAATTAACTAACTTTTATCATAAATATTTTTATCCAGGCTAGTAAAATATTTTCGCTCAGTTGGCTGCAATACTTCTTAAACTCAGGCTTTGGCTGACATTAATTATTCATTGTTTACTAATGTCGTGGATCCTTTTAGACTACAAAATATTAACGAAATTACCTTTTATGAAGTATAAAACCTCACAAACATAAATCAGTTATAATATAAAACAATCGTAAATTACATATAGTTACAAACAGTTAATAAGATTAAAATTGTCAGTTTAGAGGTTATCTAGGCTTTATAAAATTATTTTCCTCTAATAATTCTCAAACACAAAAAATAAGATTTCGTAAATGAAATAATTATAAAATGTAAGTGTCTTAGTTCAGTGATAGTGTATTTAATAGTTTTTAAATGTGTAGAAAGTGTAATAGTGAATTGTATGAAAACGTTATTAAATCGTTTTCTAAATTTACCACCTCTTCACAATACTTTCCTTTTTATTTGTCTTATACACTTTTTTAATCACTTAAAAATGTTTCTTCTCTGCTAATATGATTTAATATAATTTTCAATCTTCAATAATTCTTCATTACGTCTTCCTCTACCTAACTTGATCTTCGGTTCTATTCCAGTTTCAATTTCTTTCTTCAGAGTATTACAATTTTTGTTCAAGTGTACTGTATGAAATCTAACAAAGAACTATGTATTTTCGTTTAAATATTAGGTTGTCAAGATACAAAAGTGTAAAATTTCCATTGGTGGAAGTTTATAACATTGTTATTGATGACATCACCTTTTAAGATTAAAATTTACAAAATTATTTATAATTGATATAATTTTCTGGTACTAAGTACTAGCTTGAAGATATTAGTACTACTGAACAGATCTTTCCTTACTGATTATTCTGATATCCTACATGACCAGTTTCTATTCATTAATTCTAAAGTTATATTTTTATAAAATTTTGACTACTTCAATAAATTAGGTTTACAGTAATCTTTCTTGATACCTAACTTATTACTGTAGTTGTACAAATAAATTTATATTAATATAATACATTTATTTATTAGTGGTTACTAATAAAATTATTAATTTTTTACAAAGTCTTTTGATAACACTATAGGACTTATAATGCCTAGTGTTACTTAAGCCAGAATTCATTTATATCACAAAATGTCTTATTTCTATTATAATTTAACATTTATTAATTAAACCTAATGAACCACACTATCTATTTTTATACATTTTATAGCTTTAAAACATTTCTAATATGCTGTAATAATCCTTTCTACATTATTATGTAGATGTAAGTTTTTTCCTTGTCACAGCAAATAGATTCTTATTTACATTATAAATGATCCATCAAAAACAGTTACAATTACTTATAACACACTCAAATATAATACATAATCATATCCACTCAAATAAAATAATAAGGTCTATCGCAAATATTTATACAATAATTGTTTTGTTTTACCTACTAATGATGCATAAAATAGGATTCTATAAATCAGGCTCATAGTCTTTTATTGTTTTGTACTTCAATGTTTCCTTTTATTAAACTATTTTTATGTGAAGGGAATTATCACGTCACAATATATATTACATGTTTTATAATGACTTTACCTCAAGATGTTTTCTCCCTATTTGGAACATGTTTCGGGATCATTAGTGATACCATCATCAGCCTTTTTAATTTTGAATCTTGTCGAGTGCCTGTGTGCTGGTTGGCTGTTGTCATAACAACATGGCTTCCCATTGGTTTTTGGTTTTTTAAATTTTTATTACTCTGTGCGATTGTGGTGTATATATTGGTATTTTGTGTATTTTGTATGTTAAATTCTTTGAAAATTGTGTCGTGTTTTGTATTGATTTGTATTTGTTCGTGTATTAGTTTGTTTTGTGTTTTATGTTTGTATATTTGTAAATTTTACCAAGTGTTCATTATGGTCACTTTGTGTGATATGTTTTATTAGTGTCATATTGGTTATGTCTGGGAATTCATCTCCAGTGTTTATTGCATGTGTGGCCAAATTGGATTTATATATTTCTGTTTTTTTTGTATGCATTTAGATGTTCAAAATAACGTTTTATCAGCTGTTTTTTCGTTTGTCCTATGTACCATTTATTGCAATCTTGGCATTCAATTTTGTATATACCGGTAGTTGTTGTATTATCTTTGTTGTGTGGGTTATTTAGTTTTTCTAAATTATTTTTATTAGTTTTCTATGATATTTTGATATTTGTGTTTTTAAATAGTCTTGTTAGCTTTGACATTTTATTATTTATGTATATTAATGTGGCCCATTTTTTATTGTTGTTTTTATTTATGTGTTGTTCATTTTGATTAATTCTTAATTGTTAATTTTTTATTTTATTTTATTTTCTATTTTGTTTACAGTATTTTTATTGTATCCATTTTCATAAGCAACTTGGTATATTATATTTCTTTCTTTGTCTGTTTCCTGTTTGTTTAGAGGAATTTTGTACATTCTGTTAAATAGCGAATAGAATGCTGCCATTTTATGTTGTGGTGGGTGGTCAGAATGGTCAGGTATAATGATGTTAGTAGAAGTTGGTTTTCTGTATATTGCATATTGTATGTGGTTGTTGTTTCTTGTGATGGTTATGTCTAAATAGTTGATTTTGTTATGTTTTTCTTTTTCTTCTGTGAATTGTATTTTTGCATGTATGTTATTGATTTGTTTTAGTATGCTCTCTGCATTTGTGTTTTTGTTATTTGATACATATAGCCCATCATCTACATATCTTATCCATATGCCATTTGGATCAAATGATTTTATAATATTTTGTATTTTGGTGTCTACGTGTTGTAAGAATATTTCTGCTATTATGGTAGATAATGGAGATCCCATTGCTAAACCTTCTTGCTGTTGATAAATTTTGCTATTAAATTCAAAGTAATATTGTTTTAGTAATAGTTGGAGGCTATTTTTTATTACAGTTATATATTGCGTGTCTTCATTTTGTTCTTTAAGTTTGTTCATTATTATGTCTATTGTTTCCTCTATTGGGATGTTGGTGTACATGTTTGTGATATCATTGATGTGAAATACCAAAAAGCACCTTCATACAAAATAGCAAAAATAATAGCACGAAAACTAAAAAGTGACCATTTAACAAATAATCATTATAACATAAAAAATACATACGAATTAATAAACAAACTAAAAATAATAAGTATAAATGAAAATACATTTTTCACATATGTATTTTATATATGTGAAAATAAAGTCGACTTAGGGGTTGAAAAACACAACGTCATATTATGGTGCCCCCGGGAATTGATTAGTAGCCAGTCACCATAGCCAGTCACCAGTGGTGTGTTACGACTTACACCACAAATTTAGGAATAAATTTCATCGTCGGAAACTACTTTCCTTATGCTTATCCTTATACCGTCTGTTGATAAATATTTTAATTCCTAGCTGTTTTTATATCCCTTGTTGCCTTTGATGCAGTGTTGCCGTTTTTTTTTTGCAAAACTAGCTGTTGAAAACTAAATGTAGGTTGCTGGCTACGTACCTTTTGTTGTGACGTAGTTTAAGTTCTCTTTCGTTTATACAAATAAAATCTGACCTTCTGCAAAACTCCTATAGCCTTTCTATAGAAGATAGTGCCTGACACTTTTAGCGTCCTTAATATCGGAATAATACATTATTTCACTACGTGTGAAAACATTGATTTTGAATTAATTGATATTGAACACTAATAAATCTTTAGTGTTCACCTAAAGGCATACAAAAAACCAGAAATATACAAGTCTATTTTATCCACAGATGAAATAAACACTGGACATGAATTCCCAAACATAATCAACATGACACTAACAAAACACATACCACACAAAGGCACTATAATGAACATTTGGGAAAATTTACAAATATACACACATAAAACACAAAACAAACTAATACCTGAACAAATACAAATCAGTACAAAACATGACACAATTTTCAAAGCATTCAACATCGAAAATACTAACACATAGACTGCAATCACACACAATAAAACCAATTTTAAGCACCAGAAGCCAACAGGAAGCCACAATAATAACCAACCAACACATATGTACTTCACCAGACACAAAATCCGGAAGGCTGAGGATGGGTACAAGATGGTATCCAAAACCTGTTCCAAATAAGGAGAAAATATCTTGAGGTAAAGTGGTTATAAATATTAAATATATAGTGGTAATATATATATATATATATATATATATATATATAATAATAATAAACCGCAGTCGTATGGTTTACCCGCCACACGTTGGTTACGTCAATTTATAAGGATCTCTCGAGTTGTACTCTATTAATTCGACTCCGCCTGCGTTATTTTCTAATGTCCAAAATTTCGTATAATTTCCCGCTAACCTTCGCTCTCTTGAACTTACCAGTATGTTGGGCCTGGCTGGTGTTGGGTCGGCTGACAAAAGAACCTTCTTCGTTTGTCGAAATTAATTTTACAATGGTTATTCTGTCAACATTCTTAGGATTACAGCAAAAGTTAACAAAATGATTCGAGAAAGTACAAACCTTCACATAAAACTCAATTAAATGTTAGATATTTTCAAAAACTCATGTTTGTTGAAGTAAATAAATATTCAGTTTATCAACAGAGTTGTCGTGACCAAAGCATGTAGTGCGAAATAAATTTTTAAATATACGTATATAAAAAGTGGAACACACGTGCACACACACACACACACACACACACACACACACACACACACACACACACACACACACACACACACACACACACACACACACACACACACACACACACACACACACACACACACACATACACACATATTATTTATGCCGTACTGATAAAATGAGTTAGTAGATAAACTAGAGACCACGTCATATACAGAATACTATAAAATAAACTACAACAGTATAATCCTCAATTACATAAAATTAAATTACATGTCAATTATATTTAAAAAATAATGGTAAGTGATACTATTAAATAAAATTTGTAAACAATTTATTTCGTAAACCTGTAACGTAAAATAAGTGATATAAATTTTTGATTGTGTAGTTATTCTTCTTCTTCTGATTGTTTCTATCCGTTTCGGATGTTGGATATCATACAGACTATTTTAACCTTCTCCACTGCTGCACGGAATAAATCAGTTGTATTCATGCCAAACCAGGTCCGTAAATTTCTCAGCCATGATATTCTCGGTCGCCCAACTCCTCTATTTCCAAGTACTTTTCCCTGTAGTATGAACTGCAATAAGTAAAATCACTGTTCATTTCTCATGAGATTTCCCTTTCTGATACTGAAGCTTTCTTACCTTTACTGTGTTATTAACTTCACTATCTTTCTCCATCTTTCTAAGAACTTCAACATTAGTTATATGTGCTATCCATGAAATGCTCAGTATTCTACGGTAAAGCCACATTTCGAAAGGTATAGTTATTAATTTATAAATATTGACCATGATGAATACTGAGTAGGCTAGAGAGATGTTAAACCGCATGGACTATAATTTATTTCCCAATAGGTTTAAATAGTGAACGTTTCTATAAAGTATCAAATCATCAAAAATAAAATGTGAACATTAGGTGCAATAAAGAAATGTGATACAAAAATACGATAGAATTTAAAAAACTATACTCAAAGGAAAAGAAACAACTGTTATACAACAACGAAATTTTGAAAGTTTTATACTAGTCACTGGAAAGCTAAAATAACAGAACTGAAAAATTACAAAGGTTACTGCAAGATATTTAATACAAAATCAATGTAGAAATACTTTTAACGTAATCGAGATTAACAATAATAGCTTTAGAATTACCTGAAACTGATCTAAGTATAGTGACATGTGAAATAAACTAATATTATTTTATTAATGTCGTGAACGAAAGACGTAAACGCATCGTTGGGTACATTTAGTTACAGCTAAAGCCGATAGGCAGCGTAAAGTTTTATCAAACTCGAGATATATAAACCGTTATCGTTGTTACAAAACTTTGTTTTTTTTAGAGTTAAGATTAATTTATATTTGTTAATTGGTCTATTTATGTTAAAAAATGTTAATAGAGTGTTTTTGTAAATATAATTACCAGCTCTGAAATAGACACGCTTAAATTTTATGTATCAAACTGACTGAGACTTTGTTTAATAAAATGTGACCTGAACTGAAAGTATTTTTTTTTATACGAACAAGCCAGCCGTGGACCACGAGAATATCATTTCGTTTTCTTGCCAGAAGGCTCTCATTAGCACACTGCGCCGCCTTCCTTTCCACTGTCCACCCCTTTCTCGTCTTTTTCTCACCACAGAGTACCCCAAGATTTTGAATTTTGTTTCTGTGTGTATTTCTATCCACACAGTAATTCAAAGAGATACCGAGTTTCATCATTTCCTCATTGAGTTATTTAGTGTATCCGTTCAGACTAGAAAGTTGCCAAATATATTTGAAAATTTGTTTATTTAATCTGGACCGATCCGTCCAAAACTATATGTCTAAGGACTCTCAGCCTTTTTCTTCGTAAAGCCGTTTGTAGATCTTCCAGATCCCTGTACAGCTCTTCTTTGGTTCTATGCCTGTAACCGTCTTCAGTGTTCTTAGTGCCATAAATTTTCCGAAGAATTCTTCGTTCAATTGTAAGAAGAGGTTCTACATTTTGAAAACACATTGTTTTCATTCCATACATGATCACGGACTTTCGCACTTCTGGAAAGGTTTGTCTTTCCCGGGTTAGTTTCAAGGCCTTTGCTAATTTGAATATCCTCGTCTTAAAGGATTTTTTGTTATTTATTAAAAACATTCATAAACACACAATTAACACAAAATCAACGTACACCTATGTTTTTATATGCCTGTATGTGAGTGCAGCGTTCTGTTATATAATGGGAAACATGACTACGAAGAAGAGAGAACTTGATAAGAAAATGAGCTGCTATAAAGAGTAAAGTGAAAGTTGAGATCTGAACAAAGGAAAAGAGAACACTTTACGATACAATCGTGAATAACAAGAAAAACTGATCAGGACATGTTATAAGTGGGAAAAAAGAGTAATAGAATGTACTTGTGTACACAATAGAAGGGAAAAGAGAAGAGGAAGAAACAGACTAACGTAACGGTGATGGTCGATGTTAAGAGAAGTGGGGTAAGAGAGAAATAAAGAACAGGTGTGGGGGAGGAGCAATTGGAGAGAACAGTGGTTGTACGGTAGAACATCATACGGTGGTGATGAAGTTACAGTGCGTTTTGTTTTGTTTTGTCTGATTTGATGTAGAATCGTTGTGCATACAGACTCTTGCGGCAACGGGTACTGCAACACTAAACCCTTACTTAATAAAAATGTATTTTTATAATCATCGCTCAAGAAGTTTAAGGATTAAAACTTTAATCAACAAAACTGACATCTGGGTAACCTTCCTCGATACTAGTATAAAAATGTTGGTATAGAGACATACATGAGCTGTAGAAGATGACTCAGAACATGACATACATGACTTCCATGTTTTACGACTAATATTTAAAATCATTTTCAAAATCAAACATTTCCAGAAAAACTACTTCTTTCCTCAGCCTTAACCACAGTATTGTGGTCACTAACGTATACCACCTGACGTTAGCGCACTCGATTTTTACTGATAATGGCAGTCGACGGCACTGCCGAAACGTCTGGTTTTGCAGAAAACATTTGACCATAGCCAAACGGTCCGGAAAGGAATTTTAACAACAAACTACTTCTTTGTTGCCGATAACGTAAACACATGTAAAACATTACACCTTCCCTCTTCAACTGTCATTTTCATTTATAGAAAATTACCCACTCCTCCCTCAACTACCCTTTTCATTTTTAAATATTTCATCTACCTTTCTACAGTGCATTATTATGACGTTCTTTTCGAGGATACAATATTCATCAAAATTAAGTACTTTACTCTTGTTAAAACATAAAACATTGAAAGTAAACTTCCCCTTTCCCTTATCCGATCTTCACCAAAATCAATAGGCCTTGAATCGTCTACAACTCAGATACATATGCAAAAATTTATTTGATTCTGTTTAAATTTGCGGCAGTTATCGTTCGCCATAAAAAATTTTACACACAGACACTTTTTTAGAAAATGACTTTTCTTCATGTTTTGAGGGTAGTCCCCTATCAGAATCAGCCTTCATTTTTCAATCAGAATCAGCCTTTATCTCGAACACGATTTTCTCGCCATCATCATACCTCTGTTTCCTTATGAAACGTGGAAGTAATAAGAAAAATTAAACAAATAGGATGAGCGAGAACAGAACGAGGCGACTAGAAATTAAATGAATGAAATGTTGTAACAGTTACGAGGCGTGATTTATTTAAGAACGTATTATTAGTTTAAATGACTCTGGGTGGGAACAAAATCCCGACATCACGGCGACGTCAATAATTATCGTCACCACCAAAGACACGAGCAGACATGTAGGCCTATACAAGAAAAATAAAGCTTTATAAGTGCGACATTAATCATACTTTGACACTCTGCGTCGTGCAGACGTTGTCCGACGTCTCCCCTTGTCACATCAGCCCTCGTTTCGTATCAATAAAAATGACGTGTCTCTATTATCCCGCTCTGTCCCGCTCCTTTCTGTTACCTGAGCAACAGAGCAAATTCTGTAATATTTTTAAGACCCCGTCAAAACGATACTCTTGTTATTTATACAGTCATACTTCGTTTAATATAATGACTGTGACTCATTACATTTGTTACTATCATAGTATATATTTTGGTCATATTCCGTGTGACTTTTGTGATATTAGTTCTTACAATCTGTTTTCTCACTTTCTCGTGAGTACACAGATTAATACTAATGATAATGTGATGTATTTTATACTTACACTTATTGTTTTTTATTAATGGTACCTAAAATTCAATTTTTTTTGTATTCTTTTTATATAGCCTAAAGGTATCATATAATGTTATTATTTATATTCTTAAAGCGATCGATTTCGGTCACAGACCATCGTCAGGTTATATAGCACATTTGTTCACAATCTTATAAAACACTATTATTTATAAAAACGAATTTGTAGTCATTGTTAATTTTGATACATATGTTGTTGTCTAAAGCTTCCTAAGAACTGATTCTGTTATAGAGTGTTCATGTTTACATATTATATCAGCTGATTACTGAATGTTGAGTTTGTCGTAATATTTCAAAAGTGATATGATTTTTGAAATCTGTCATAACATTTAATAGATTTTCATGGCCCCCTTCTTTTATATGTTTGTATATTCGGTATTGTTGATATATATTTGATCTTATTTTGTCATTGCATATTTTCAATACGGTTAAATCTTGTTGTATTGGACCATATTCACAAGACTGTAGTTTTATGTGTTTTGCTACTGTTGAGTTTGGATTTGAGTGTTGAGAATGTTTTGTATGTTCAATATATCTGTGTTTAAATGATCTTGAAGTGAATCCTATGTATTTTTTGTTTCACTGTACATTATATTCTGTCGAGTTCGCAGGTTGTCATTGATATTGGTAGACTCCAGCTTTTTCATAAATGTTTTCCTTTTTTGTACTGTTTATTTTCAGATTATTGTAGATGTCATTGCTTGTTCTGAATGCTAGTTGATAGTCATATTTTGTAAATGTTCTAGCTAATTTTTGAGAGTTGTCGTCAATGTAATGTGCAGGTATATAGGTTTTCCTCTTTTTGATTGATGTGTTATTTGTTTTATTTGTTTTTTGTTTTTTAATGATTCTATTGATCATTTTTATTTTTATTTTATTGATCACCTTTTATTTTTATTGACATTTCTCTGCAGACGTACGAAAGTATAAAAGTGTCACTAGTTCTCCCACGAATCTGGACTGCCCAAAATGCCAGATGTAACATTAAAGAAGTCTTAAATTTGGTAAGATGAGAAACAACGAGTCTGAAAATTTGATTGAGGATGATACATGGGAAAGACGGTGAGCCACCATCTTTACTTCGGCCGGAACTGTAATTGTGAATTGGCTGAGATAATGATTTATAATTTTAATAATGATTAATAATTTAACAATAGCGTTTAAAAAAATTTACAATAATAAAATGTCCTGATCAGTTATGTAATATTTAAGAAAACTGGATTGGCCCGGGAACCGACATGTTCCTCAGCCTGGAGCATGCCTGTGTCTGCATACAAGGCTGCCTATACAGGATTAAGCAGGGGCCGGACTGTTACTGATTTAGACAATTATAACCCTTACATAAACCTCCCCAAAAAAATGTGATTTAAATTTGTGAACTGACAGTGGTAGACTGAACTATGTTGACAGGCATTACAGCTAAAACCTACCAGCCGGTGAGGTTTCATCCTGGCACACACAGAACTCCCCCTTACCTAGACGGAAATACCCCCCCTTTACTGGACACTAGAAATAAAATACTGATTGAATTAAACTTGATAGGCCTTGGATACCTGCCAGCCCCCGGGCTTACACTGAATACCAAGTTATTACATTATCAAAGAAATCCGCGCACAATTCTGTCTTGTTAAAGTGGGACCTGATTAAAACGTTTTAAAGATGATCAACATTTGGCAATGTATCACTCGTGCTCCACAAAAGCTATAAGTTGTTAACAGCACAGATCCGGGTGTCTATGTAGATATAATTAATTATAATAATGGTTTGAGGTCACCTGGTGTTGTTGATGTTACCAGTTGCAGGGTGAGTGTTGGTTGGACTAGGTCATGTTGGTTGTTGTCCTCTACGACAGGCGAAGTCGAAAGCCCTTTATTATACGTTCAGGTGGAGATGGTCATCCTGAGGCAGCGTCCACGTCTAAGACCAGGGGCCCTGCGCATACACAAATAATTCGGACAGGTCCCAACACTTTTTCTCCCTCTATAAGGCGTCACGTACATTGGGTATAATCGTATATCACAATTTAAACTGGCCAACTCGTAACCCTTTTACTTATACTTGATTTGTTTTAGTAAAAAAAAATTTTAACACACCTCCAAACCCAACATAATATTCTTAAGCATGATTATGCTCATGTGGGCAAAGTTGGACACACTGTAACCTGTCTATGTCTGCACTTAGCACGTGTAATTACATTAAAAAAAATATCACATCCCCCAAAATAGCAGAATTCGACACCATTACTTTGATAACGACAATTATTGTCTCTTAATTACTTAACTTGGTTATTTGAATACTTTAGCTACATATACAGTACACGGACTGCTTTTGAAATCCTCGCCACGAGGTTGTAGAATAATTTACTATCTTTCACACTTGCTGTATTAATCTTTTATTTACGAAACTCATAATATATATATTAATGTAACTTACCGCAGCTTTGTGAGTGTTTATCTACTCATAGTAGAAGATAGAATTCCATACAAAAAACTTCGCACTGTCGAAGAGGTTTTACTTGATGTTAACCTTTTGGATGGCCAGACAAAACCAGAATTTAGTTACAACGCAGTACGACAACCCGGTACACGGCGATCACCAGAATGCGCTGGCATGCCCTCGGCGAACTGTATTTCGTCGTTTCGCTAAACGTTAAACGCAGTATCCACAAAACTAATTGGCGTTATTTATTATAATTTCTATAATAGGAAAAAATATACCGTATTAGGTTTATTTTGCGTTTTTAATCGCCGGCTCGTAAAACGACCGGCACACCCCCAGCCCAAAAGGGCAACATGGTTGCCCACACTTAGACAGAGGGGTACCCTGCAGTGTACCCCAATATTGTCTTTTACAAGACGGGTATCCATCAGCATTCACAGTAGTCTTCGCTCTCAGGAGGACAGAGGCTCAGAAGGAAGACGAAAGAGGAGAAAGAAGACGTGTAGAATGTAAGTGTGTTGTCACTGCGCGCTGACCTGATCAGGGCCAACCCACAGCAAAAGAATAGAGAAGAAAGAAGACAGACAAGTTCGGGAGCGCCCTGAGTTCAGCTCTCCTGGGGCTTGACCCTATGCTGGAATACTGACACTACCTAAACAGGGCCACCTGCCCAATAATTACACAGGGGACAACCCCAAAAACCAAATAGCAACATGGTCACATAATTACCCCCTTACATCCCACAGGACCAGGGGAGAGGGGGGTTTCCATGACACAATAATTTCAGATATATACTACAGATATATATATATATATATATATATATATATACCTATAGTCCAATACATGTGTGCTCCAAGGGCATTGCCGAAACATACAGTGTCAACCAGGACCACAACCGGCCTCGTTGACACGGTAGGCTTCACTCCACTAACTCCTTTTTTATCACTTTTATAATTTTTTTTTTTATATTTCAGGTTTTTCTGAGGGGAGGGTTAGGAAAAATCAGGAAGATGGAAAGGCCAAGGATCATTGAAGGGTCAAGAACTGGGACTAAAGGTAAGGACATGGCTCTCTCCAGAAATAAGGACGAATGGAGAGAACCAAGGATCGCGCAGGCAGGGGCGCATCCCTGAAGTAGACGAACACCACTGGGATTGTGGGGAACATCTACCCGCTACCACATCACTTTCTGGCACACCCCCAGAGCACACACCCTTAGAATGACTACAATGCCTTCATACATGGAGACCCCCAAATCTGACCTCCTTTTTTCTTCTATCAGCCGGTTTACCCCCTCCGACAGAGCTTAAATTTTGAAATATGGGTCACGATTTCTTTCGCATCACTACCCGGTACGCCCAGTATGGCAGTCACCGGTGACGCAAACCTCAGGATGCGATATGGCCCCGACCAGCGATAACACAACTTAGCGGACCGTTTATTAGCGGCTGAGCTGAGTGGGTGGCTCTGGCAATAGACCCAGTCCCCTATCCAGAAGGGGTTAGGAATTCGCCCCTGATTATATCGCCGACGGACCCGCTCGTGCGCTCGCAGCAAATTCTTCCGATCCTCCTTCCACCTCTCTGCTGTTCCATTATCTGGCTCCTGTGGTAGACGATCTTCTATGTTCCACAAGTTAGTCAACGGGAGTGCGGGCGCGAATCCAAACATGATTTCGAAGGGAACGGCCTGATGACTATCATGTAGGGCCGTGTTAAAGGCTAGCTGTAACCACTTCAGATTCTGGTCCCAGGTTGTCTGTTGCTCAACATGATAAGCAATGAGTGCGGACCTGAGATTCCTATTAAATCTCTCCGCATGGGACGGCTGTGGGTAATAAGGAGAAGTGGTTGCATGTTTGATCCCACTGGCGAAACACATTCGCCGGAACTCACCCGAAATGAACTGGGGGCCATTGTCCGAGACAATGATGGTCGGAAAACCGAAATGCTGAAATATTTGATTTTGGAGCGCGCTTATGGTTAAACGAGCCGTTGCCTGCCGTAAGGGCAATAGCCACGCAAACTTCGAAAAAGCATCCACACAAACAAGCAGGTAAGAATTACCTGACTTGCTACGCGGGAGTGGTCCCACATAGTCTATGAATAACTTTTCCATCGGTCTGCTCGCCACGTCCGATGACAACAACCCTAACTTAGTGTTCTGGGCAGGCTTGCTCAAGCCACACAGATGACAACTCTTAACCCTCGTTGCGATGTCCCTATCCATGCCCTTCCAGATGAAATGTCTCCTAATACTGGAAATGGTCTTCGAAATTCCCTTGTGGCCTCCTACTGGGGAAATGTGATAATAGCTGAAGACCATGGGCACTAACTTGCTAGGCAGCACGATCTTAGGGGCACGCCCCTTTCTCTCTCTACAACACAGGACGCCCTTGGACAAAAAGTATGGGGCCTGTACGTAGCCCTCCTTGATTTTCTAAATGATCGGACCCAGCACTTCGTCGTTCAACTGATGGGGTAATACATCAGTGAAGGCTAAAAAAGTCTAGCAGAACGGAACAGGGTTGCTCAGATTGGGCTTCACTGGGCTGGGAAAACATGCGTGACAAAGCATCGGCAACCACATTTTGAGTTCCCCTAATGTGTTGCACCTTGAACTTGAAGGATGAGATCTTGACCACCCATCTACCAATCTTACCCAGTTGCCGGGGATGAGCCAGAAGCCAAGAGAGAGCCTGATTATCGGTCTCGAGCAGGAACTCACCGTGTTCCAGAAAACGTCTGAACTTGTCTAGAGCGTACACAACAGCTAAACACTCTAGCTCATAGACTGATGATTTACGTTCTTGCTGGGTCAACGTTCGGGAAATAAAAGCCACAGGCTGCCTAGCATCATCAACGACTTGGGACAGAACCGCCCCGAGCGCAACCGAACTCGCGTCCGTCTGTAGGATGAAGGGTTTTGAAAAATCGGGCATCCGTAACACCGGTGGGGAGATAATGGCTTCGTTTAGGGTTTCAAAAGCCTTCTGTTGACTATCGCTCCATGTAAATTTTGCGCCCTTTTTACGTAGTTCGTTCAAGGGTGCGGCAATTTCCGCAATATTCGGAATGAATCTACTATAGAAATTGACCATTCTCACGAATCTCGCTATTCCCTTCGCGTCCCTGGGAGGGGGAAAGTCACGGATGCCCTGTGTCCTCTCGGGGTCAACAGTGACACCCTGATGTGAAACCAAATGCCCCAAGAAAGAAATACTTTTCGTGAGCTTGCTCAAGAGTGCCCCACTGCTGGTCGAGATTCTGGAGACGCAGGTTTAAATGATTCAGGCGCTGCCGAATTCGCCGGACGCCCCTGGAGGAACCCGCGCCCTCCTCCAAATTGTCAACGCATCGTGATAACTCCTACAATTCCTCCCACTTCTCTACGCACCGCTCCATCTCCCGATCTTTATCCGCAATCTCGACCGCTGAGACCACGCCGCCCGCGGACATTGCCTCTCGCAGCTGCTTCCTCAATACGGTAACCGCCCCCTTCGGGTTTCTACCCCGGGCTTTTAATTCAAATTCTAGCTCGTCTCGAAGGAACAAGTCTGGATCCAAAACGCTCATCCTCGAGCTTCACGGTCGGTCCACGAAAACACAACACACGACGAAAAGACAATTGAAAAAACAGAAAAACTCGAGTACTAACTCTTCCTTCAAGCAAACTGCGGGCCCCCTAGCGTTGCGCGGACGCGCCCACTAGCCTGAACTGGCTCTCGACAACACCATACAAGAAGAAAACCAACATTTACACTAACACACGACATACCCAACATATATCACGACATCATATTTAACAAGAAACAAATATTTACCGACCAACAACGAATTCCCAAGTCATAACACTAACTTCGACTTCCGTAACTCGGACGAGACCGACTGCTGATTGGACCATACCGCATGCCTATAACGCCCTCACTATCATTTATAAAGAACAACGCAAAATCATTTTTCCAACACCTCGCCACAGAACTGCGGTAATTCAAGTTTCAAAAAAAAATTCCCCCCTAAAATTTTACATCACGTGGCGACACCAAATTTACAATAAACGCAATATACTCAACAACAATAGACATCACTCTTATGATAAAGCATAGATTTAATTACAAAAAATCTTCAAAGTTCCAAGTTGCCAGAACTATTCCCGAGTTTGCAAGTCCCGTCACACCCAAATGACCCAAGGGTTTACCCTAGATACAACCACGCTCTGATACCAAATGTAACCCCTCTTTGGATTTTTATGCCTTATAAAAAAAAATTGTTTTTTTTTTGTTTTTTTTTTGAAGAGGGGCTACTAGTTACTTAAAACTAGGCATAAGCCTAGAGAAGCTAAAAGGCGCTAGGTCCAGGGCGACGGGACTTCCAATTAAACTCTCTGTTATAAACAAACATAACATTTATTGAGTCTTGTATTCTGTTACATATCGTGTATTAATCGGTTTCCTTGTTTTTTAGAATTTCAATTTAGTGTATAAATTTTCCCCGTGCATACCCCACAAAAAGTGACACAAACCTAAATCACAAATAACATGTATAGATATAAAACAATTTTTTTCCTTTTTTGTTGTTGTTTTTTTTCTTTGTTATTATAATGCAAATATATTTCATGTAAATATCTTCCCCGTACATACCCCACAAAAAAATGACACAAACATAAACCACAAAGTATAAATATATATCTATAAAACAATTGTTTTCCTTTTATAATGTAATTATTTTTGATGTAAATAAATCTTCCCCGTACATACCACACAAAAAGTGATACAAACATAATTCACAAAGTATAAATATATATATCTATAAAACAATTGTTTTCCTTTTTCATAATGTAATTATTTTTGGTGTAAATAAATCTTCCCCGTACATACCCCACAAAAAGTGACACAACATAAATCACAAAAAGTATAAATAGATATCTCCGTCACATCCACATTCTAAGTCTCGTTATATCGATACCCAACACGCTTATAAGTTTAAAAAAAAAAAGGCACTCGCCTATATACCCGCCTTTTATTTTTATTGACATTTCTCTGCAGACGTACGAAAGTATAAAAGTGTCACTAGTTCTCCCACGAATCTGGACTGCCCAAAATGCCAGGTGTAACATTAAAGAAGTCTTAAATTTGGTAAGATGAGAAACAACGAGTCTGAAAATTTGATTGAGGATGATACATGGGAAAGACGGTGAGCCACCATCTTTCCTTCGGCCGGAACTGTAATTGTGAATTGGCTGAGATAATGATTTATAATTTTAATAATGATTAATAATTTAACAATAGCGTTTAAAAAATTTACAATAATAAAATGTCCTGATCAGTTATGTAATATTTAAGAAAACTGGATTGGCCCGGGAACCGACATGTTCCTCAGCCTGGAGCATGCCTGTGTCTGCATACAAGGCTGCCTATACAGGATTAAGCAGGGGCCGGACTGTTACTGATTTAGACAATTATAACCCTTACATAAACCTCCCCAAAAAAATGTGATTTAAATTTGTGAACTGACAGTGGTAGACTGAACTATGTTGACAGGCATTACAGCTAAAACCTACCAGCCGGTGAGGTTTCATCCTGGCACACACAGAACTCCCCCTTACCTAGACGGAAATACCCCCCCTTTACTGGACACTAGAAATAAAATACTGATTGAATTAAACTTGATAGGCCTTGGATACCTGCCAGCCCCCGGGCTTACACTGAATACCAAGTTATTACATTATCAAAGAAATCCGCGCACAATTCTGTCTAGTTAAAGTGGGACCTGATTAAAACGTTTTAAAGATGATCAACATTTGGCAATGTATCACTCGTGCTCCACAAAAGCTATAAGTTGTTAACAGCACAGATCCGGGTGTCTATGTAGATATAATTAATTATAATAATGGTTTGAGGTCACCTGGTGTTGTTGATGTTACCAGTTGCAGGGTGAGTGTTGGTTGGACTAGGTCATGTTGGTTGTTGTCCTCTACGACAGGCGAAGTCGAAAGCCCTTTATTATACGTTCAGGTGGAGATGGTCATCCTGAGGCAGCGTCCACGTCTAAGACCAGGGGCCCTGCGCATACACAAATAATTCGGACAGGTCCCAACACTTTTTCTCCCTCTATAAGGCGTCACGTACATTGGGTATAATCGTATATCACAATTTAAACTGGCCAACTCGTAACCCTTTTACTTATACTTGATTTGTTTTAGTAAAAAAAATTTTAACACATCTCCAAACCCAACATAATAT
This sequence comes from Magicicada septendecula, assembly GCA_034769895.1. Taxonomy (NCBI): domain Eukaryota; kingdom Metazoa; phylum Arthropoda; class Insecta; order Hemiptera; family Cicadidae; genus Magicicada; species Magicicada septendecula. Next base: position 306,842,942 of record CM068373.1, on the reverse strand, counting down.
TCTTAAGCATGATTATGCTCATGTGGGCAAAGTTGGACACACTGTAACCTGTCTATGTCTGCACTTAGCACGTGTAATTACATTAAAAAAAATATCACATCCCCCAAAATAACAGAATTCTACACCATTACTTTGATAACGACAATTATTGTCTCTTAATTACTTAACTTGGTTATTTGAATACTTTAGCTACATATACAGTACACGGACTGCTTTTGAAATCCTCGCCACGAGGTTGTAGAATAATTTACTATCTTTCACACTTGCTGTATTAATCTTTTATTTACGAAACTCATAATATATATATTAATGTAACTTACCGCAGCTTTGTGAGTGTTTATCTACTCATAGTAGAAGATAGAATTCCATACAAAAAACTTTGCACTGTCGAAGAGGGTTTACTTGATGTTAACCTTTCGGATGGCGGAACGAGACAAAACCAGAATTTAGTTACAACGTAGTACGACAACCCGGTACACGGCGATCACCAGAATGCGCTGGCATGCCCTCGGCGAACTGTATTTCGTCGTTTCGCTAAACGTTAAACGCAGTATCCACAAAACTAATTGGCGTTATTTATTATAATTTCTTAATAGGAAAAAATATACCGTATTAGGTTTATTTTGCGTTTTTAATCGCCGGCTCGTAAAACGACCGGCACACTAGTTCATAAATCTCACTGTCATTGATTATACTGTAATTTTTAATTTTTTTTCTGAGCATGTTGCTAATTATTAGGAATGCATTTAGGTTATATTTCTTGGTGAAACATATAATGTGTGGGCCTATTTACTTCCCAGTGCATATGAAACCTTTCAACGTGGTGCATATGCTATTGTTCCTAGATTCCTCCCATTTTTTGAATTGTTAAATACTTTTATAGAGCAAATTGGCTGAATTAACTGTTCCTTTCTATTCATTTTGTTTCTTTATTGTGTCGTTCTTTGTTAGTCGGTATTGTGTTTAGTCTATACGCTATGCTATTAAAGGCCGCATTTTGTGTGACTGCGAATGCCTGCAGGTTTTATGTATCACTCCGTCTGATGTTGTTGATTTTCTGTAATCTTAGAGGTGTTGATTTTTTTATTTCTGTATCTGAACTTATACCTAAGTTTATATTGTTGTTATCTTCTAATTTTCAATTTAAATGAATATGACTTAATTATTCTATAATTAATATTATGCCTGATGGGTCTTTTTAATTTTTCAAAGGCAATCATCTACATGTCAAAACCGGTTTTTGACACTATATTTTACACAATAAATGTCAGCTTCAGAAACGATGCTACGCACACAATGATTTTATTTTAAAGTTTAAGTATTTTAAGACTTAAATCTCATAATAACATCATAAAAAATAAACAGATTTCGATGGACACGACACATACAAAGTCGTTTGCGGGTATACTCTTCTTGCTTGTTGAGAAACGGATTCAGTATTCTATTGTTACAGTTACTCGGCATCCCCCGCGTATGTCGTTATTATTATTAATATAAACAATGATGCGTCCGTGACGTATCGTATTGGGTTGGTAGTGCAATCATCTGAGGTTTGTTTTTGTTGTTGTTCGACGTCATGCCCCCACCTTTTCTTTACAAAACTATTCAGTACTCAGCCGGTCGACCTTTTTTTGCTCAGTCAGCTACTGGGGTCCAAGCTTGTAACTGGGTGAGCAGAGTCACGCAATCTGCCCTTTGTGCTGGGAACTCGATATACAAAGCATCGGCTTGGTCGAAGAGTACCGGCAGTTTTGATTTTCTCCAATTGTAATTCGTCGAAGTAATCTGCACGTACTTAAAGAGACGGAGGCTGACACCTCGTGAGAGTACTCGGGAAATACGTCTCTAGGACAGACCCCTGCACGACATCGTCGGCGACATCATGCTTTGAGAGGACACGCCATTTGTTCTTTCAAGTAAACTAATAAATTATACTAATTAAAGCACATCCGGAACTCCAAGTTTGTAGCATTCTAGACAGAAAATAAAATGATCTAAGTTTTATGTGACACAAAAACTTTTTTATTATTAAGGAGTTTATGTAGCATGTATGTAATATATTTTGTAAACTGACATTGATTGATGCATCGACATTTATTCTAGTCCGCTGGCTGGCTTAATTTTTTTACACTTAAAGAGGCTAATCTTTGTTATACTAAAATAAATCGATGCTGATTCTGCTCACTAAAACTTAGTACTAATTATTTTCTATTATGTCTTATTAATAGCATTCAATGTAAATTTCAGAGTTATTGGTGTCGAACTATTTTTGTGTTATGTCTGTTTGGGCCCTGCAGCTCATCATACAATTTAATAAACATAGCACGTAACACTATCTTTCCCTATACTGTATCCTCATAGACAGAATCGGAATGTAGGCCTCTGTATGTATATACGCCCAAATAATACTAGGGAACAACCTCTGCATATACCGAGCTACAGTAACGTATGCTAAAACATGAAACGTCCTAGTTCTACAAGACCACTAGGCAGAAGCACGATTCTGTTGCTTGGGACTCAACATACATGAGATTCGGTCTTTGCAGGCCACAAACCGCACTTCCCATGTATTCACTACCGTTATCGCTGGAAATAGAAAGGAACAGCCACTAAAAACAACTACCGCGGATGTAACTGTAATGTTTGCCTGAAGAATACTTTATAGTCAAACCCTATAGCATTTACGTACCTTAAAAGGCAATAATTTAATTTCACAAATACAACACTGCAGATATAACCCATTCCCAGTAATTACTGCAACAAAAATTGAGCACAATTATTTAATTTGATCAGAATCAATGGCAAATAACTTGCCTACTTGAAACATTTTTCGAACATAACGGAGTATCGCCAGCAGTGTTGATGCACCGCGTGGTAAATTATATGCGTTTTCGTTGAGCATTGCTATTGCTTAATGCTGATGAAGGTGTTATTTCAACTTTATTGTTCTGATTGGTTTTTGTGAATAATTTTGTTTTGTCAGTTTTTTAATCATTCTTGAAACAGTATGTGTGTGTGTTTCTTAATGTGTTTGTGTGTGTGTGTGTTTATTGTATACATTAAATACAGAAAATAAATGTATATAATCCAAATAAAAAATAAAATTATGTATGCATGTACACTATTTTAATTCAAAATTTCACTCTGTTTTAAAGATTTTATACTATCAAAAACAACGGAAAAACAAGGGAAACATACTATATCATATACAGTAGAGTCTCCATAGTTCAAGATTCCGTATAGTACGAGGAACCCCGCTAGAAAAATAATATGTATTCCAAAAATGGCGGGATATTAGTACCAGAAAAAGATCGTCAACTCAAAAACAAAAAAACTCTAGATTCATTTTTTAAAAAGTAAGTTTCATGGAAAATATTTTGTTTTGAAATATACATACAGTACAATTTTTAATATTACTGTATGTCATTTTAAATTTTAGTGTGTGAATTTAATAAATATATTTGTGAAACCTTGAATTTTTATTTAATCTTCATGAATATAACCTAATTAAACGAATGACGATTCGCCGTCGATTTTTCCTTTTCCTTTCGCTCGCGAATGTTTTCGAAAGCCCGCGAAAATTAGTAAACAAAACCCACATACACAGCACACCAGTTTACAGATTTTGTATGCATTTCTTTTAGATAAATTTCCAGCATACACTTTACATTATCACGCAGAAATGCTCCGCATTAGAAAGCACAGCGCGGGGTGCTCAGCGCGCCGGCAGAGCGCGGTAGATCCGCTAACGGCAGATAATACCGGCATTTTGCGTAGTTCGAGTTTCGGTAGTTTGAGGTTGGTTTGGTCCCAATTACCTCGAACTATCGAGACTCTACTGTAGTTACATATTAAGCAGTTATCAAACACACACTCTAGGAATTTCTAAAATATATCCATTTGTTATTCCTTCATCATGCATTGTTTGAATTTTGCGGGTCTTGAGGACCGTCTGACTGAAAACCATACTTTATCATAGCATTCTGCATGTTATGTAATAATTCACGACAGATTATCTACTTTCCACTCGAACGTACCATTCGCTGTCTGCCTGTCTGTCTGTCTGTCTCCTCCCCTCTCTCTCATAAACACACACGTACAATTTGAAGTCACAATAACTATTGTCAAAGTTGCTTTATTAATTTGAAATGTCCGCACGTTTTTGTTACAGATACAATGAAGACATCACAGGGGATCGTAAGATACGGAGCGGTATTGTGCCTGATCCTGATCCTGTCAGAAGTAGCCAATTCAGCGCCTGCACCGTACGACTATGACAGTGAGTTTTTATTACATTTCCTCATCCGAACCTTATGAAAGTTTGCACACTTACCTATAGATGTGTATTTAATAACGTACGCTTTACAGCAGGGATATTTTTGCTGAACTAACTGACGTCTCGTTTGGCAACAGGTGAAACATATTAACTTAATAAGATATTTAAACCCTCTTGGACGTTTTACACAATTGTATTGACAAACTCTGACAACTGTTTCAATCTATAAAATTATTCTCAAAAACTTACAGTAAATGAAACCAAAAACAGTGTTGGAGGTAAACATGTGTTACGGGTGATTGTGCTAATAAGGAAGACGGTCGAAGTCCCAAGTATGCGAGGAACACTATTTTGCAACTAAATTACTGCTTTCACCAAAGGGGACACATTCGATTCTGTCTGTTAATGTTTTTGATATTAGCCGTTTATACTTTTACATGTTTATAATTATATTAATTATGTGTCTATTGCTTTTTAGTTTCCAAAACGTCTTATAAAAGCTTCATTCTTTTCTCTTTACTTTTGTTATGTAGTAATACTATATTTTTAAAGCTAAAGGTTGATCGTGTTTTGTACATGTTCAGTGATACATGTGTTTAATGTAAACTGGTTAAAATTGCTTGTTTATGTACAGGAATGTGATGTTCAAAACACAACCACATAAGTATATTCGGCACAATGTACTTGGTGGATTCCATTCTTATCCAGTATATTAAGTTTTTCTTTATTGTTGACCAATGATTAGTAAACATTTGGTTTAGTAACTGAAATCGCTTTTTATAAAGTAAATTGAGGAAGCTATGTTTGTTAAACAGTGATGTCCACGCAGGTAAACTTAACGTAATTCGAAATTTGTCGTCATCTTTTTGGAGGATTGCTACTTCCTTCGTACTGTACAGTACAATGCCGTTCGATCTCCCCATCATTATCAAGCCCAAATCAATGGCAACCATTATAGAATCCACAGTTGTAATGCTCTAGATCAGTAACAATAAATTTCATTTCCGCAAATCTCAGTGTCTCTATTTAGCGTGATAATACAATGATTGTCTAGACTGAATAAGAACCACAATTAAGTTTTGGGGAATTTTTTTTGATACGTTCTTGGTAAATAAATGTGAAGTGATGGTAAGGCATAACCTTGCGTACCGTCACAAGAAATTTATCACGAAAATCTGATACAATTGACATTTTAACAACACTACAATTCTGTAGGAACTGTAAAATGTTATCAATGATTACAAAATGCTGTTGAGCATAACGTTTAATAACCACTGATGAATTGTATGTATCAACGAAATAAAAAGATTTTTACTGTAAAGGTATACGTTGACCCATATTTATTTATTAAGTATATACAGTATATGCGTGTGTTTACGGATTTTAGGTTGTACACAGACATCGTATTTCTTTATATTTCCATGTTCTCTGCTTGCCCTCTGTCGTCTGTTTTCAATATATAGTTTTTGCTTACAATTCTTTCACCTGTCAGTAGAAAGCACAAATTTGTTGTCTACAGGAAATATTTTATTTTTCGTTCTGAGTTTACAGTGGATTTCTGTTATCATTACTCTATTCCGAATAACCGCCTACCCCCTAATGAGAAGTGTTACATATGTAGTTGAAATGGTATTTGAAAGATAATATATGGTAAAATGAGCAATAGCGTGTTAAATAAATATTGTAAACATTAAACAGAAATAAATATTTAATGTAGATATTGACCGAGTCGTCTATCTTCATTCAATTCAGACGACTTCCATATAATCGCAGAAACTACACAACTACAACAGGTCTATTGTTACAGACGTTTATTTCCGAAACGGGCGCGCGCGCACACACCGACACACACACACACACACACACACACACAAATAATTACTCTCGACAATACACATCATAGCTCTTTGAAGTGCCACCTGGGATTTGAGGAAAAATAGTTGGAGCACTACTTTTTTAGAAGCTGTACTATGGCATTAGTCGCATCAGCTCTTTCTATGTTGATACCTATCGATTATTGTGAATTACGAATAGTTTTTATGAATAATTAAATCAATGTTTTATCAAATTTAATTTGTTATTTCACTCCACCAATCGAGTTACGTGCTCACAGCGATGGTTCAACGCTGGCTCCGAGCAGCTAACTATGCGTAGAATACGTTATTCGGATTGTGGCCAGTTGCGATCCTATCATAAAAAACCCGGTCAATTGCGGTCGAGAAGAAGTTTCATCTGTGTCAACTCTGTCGAAATTTCAAATATCCACCAAATTAAAAACTTAAATGTTTTAGATACAATATTTTTGTGTTATAAAAATTACAATATAATACGTAATTATATATCTCCATTTTGTATTATTCGGATCTTAATTTTTTTTAATCTTTAATTTGCATCAATCTTTATGTAAATTCTGTCCGATTGAAAATGGGCTTTTTTCATTAAATCTAAGAATTAACAGCACTCAATCAAGAGACAGAAATAATTGTCCAAGCCTCTTTACCTACTGATTTACAGCGTTTCCAAAATAAATAATTTTATCATCATCATCGTCGTCGTTGTTATTGATGTTGTTTTTGTTTTTGTTATCAGTAAGCTCCTTGAGCAGCAGAACTAGATCACTGTTTTGGACGAAAAACTTTTATTGTTAAACGAAATTACAACTTTAGATAACTTTCAAATTATCAGAAAGGTCACAAGAAATCCGATAACTATAGACTATTATTTTTAATAAAATAACAATTATTGTAAAGCAGTAAACTATAACAAACGCATTAATTTTGACACTACTGCATTTGTTTAGTTAAATTTATAACCATAAAGCCTAAGTGGCAAAAATTTAGTCCTACCATTTAACTTTATGTTTATTTCTACCAATATTTATTAGCCCATATCCAATACTTACCGCAAATGTACATAACTGATTAAAATCTGTAGTTTTTATGCAAACATAGTTTACACATTTTTTCTAGGCGGTCCAAAATCTGCAAGGCCATGTTGAGAGATATTAATTTTGTAAAATGGTTAAAAATAATGATTTTATGTTGTGAATAAATTCCTTATAACTTGATGCTCCCATCATCTGCAATTTTCTGAAAATTTTGACTTCACTTTTGGCGATGCTAGTTAAAACATTTTAAGAGTAAATAATGGATTTGAGTTACAGAAATATGGAAATGCATGCCAAGTGTTAAGAAAATTGGTTCATGCATTCAAAAGTTATTTTGGGACATACCACAAACATATAGAAAAACAGACAGACAGAGAGACGAGTACCAAATGGTTGAGTTGAATCTGAGAACTAACTTTGTCCGTTCAATTGTTGTTTTGTTGTTCTTGTTGTTACACTGCTATCTTTTTAATTTTTGTGGTAATGACGATAATTATCATCACCACCATCATCATCTTATAAAGTTACTTAATGTCTCTTCATTCTACAGTATGTAGAAAACAGTTAAATATATTACAAGCTTAGTTAGAAATACAAATGTACTTAAAGTAAAATTGCATTATACAATACGAAGTTACGGGCCGACGCGACGGGGTCGCGGTGACGAACACGTCACAAAGTTTGTTTCGACTGCCGGGTTTCAGCTATTGTTGTTTTGAACACGGTATCGATACGGAACAAGCCGAAGTGACATCCACAAAGCGTGACACAGTGAGCCATATTGCGACACAATAAATGACGTATTAATCGATATAATTTTGTCCTCAGCGTATAAATTAAATTGAACATGTTAATTCGATTGTTGTAATTGGATTAATTCCAAGAAGACGGGTTTCATATCTGTTAATGCATAAGTACGTCGCTCTGTCAATCGATTCGCCATAATTAATGCTGTCTGTAACTTGCCAATTATAACATTAAATTCACTTAGTACGTTCATGAAAATTACTGCCATATTAGTCTGTGTTAATGAGACCCATATTTTCAAATTGTGTCGAAATGTCAAGAACTTACAACAAATTTACAAATTCGAAAGTGGTATAATCACTTAATCTTGTTGTGCATTGCGCGCACGAGTATGGTCGGCTAAGTGCGAATTAGCGCCCTTTTTCGCATCACCTTGTTCAAGAACAATGAATGATTGACGAATTTTGGAAAATTAATGTGAAAAGCTACGCAGTGTTTGTAACAGAATTGAAGAATTGAAAGAAAAGCAGTACTCAATATGCTAAAAAACACTATTAACTCATTCATCCCTTGTATCTGAAGTAAAGTTAATTAACAAAGTTGCACTCTAGAGTTAACGAACGTAGACTTATTAATGGCTCGCTAAACCATATAACCCCTAATTAGAAATATTAAGGAAAAGATATTACTAGGAGAGCAAGGACTATGAAAGATACCAAACGCACGTATGTGGGGCAGCCCATTAGCAAATGAAGACGAAATCATAATGACAGTCATTCGTGGACTCAGCACAATTTCGACTTTTATACTTTGAACAATCGATTTTCTGCAGCAAAATAATACTGAGAAGTCGGGATCATACGGAAAGCAGTGGAGAATAAGACTAAATAAGGCGCCCTCAACTGACGGGACGACAGGCTTTCGAAAAACCAGTATAGAAGCCTTAACAGTTAGGGCGAAAATCTAGCATTCCAAAAGAAACAGATGAAACCCGTCTAAGGCACTCACACAATAAATACATCACACTCACATACCATAACTCCAACACACACAAACTTGCCAACACATTCAGAAAACACAAGTACAAAATAGCATTCAAAACTAACAATACCATTCAAAAACACATCAACGATACAAACACGGACATAGACAAATACAATAGAACAGGTGTATACAAATTAAATTGTAATAACTGCAACAGTTTCTACATTGGCCAGACGGGAAGATCTTTTTCATCCCGTTACTCTGAACACTTAAAGGCCCTCTCCAACAACAATATACATTCTGCGTTTGCCACACACATACACACACATAACCATGGCTACACCAACATAGATACTAATCTTGAAATATTACACCTCTTACCCAAAGGTCGAAAACTCAACACAGCTGAACAGTATGAAATTTACAACCACCCCACAACACAACCAAACAACATACTAAACAACCAATTACAATATAAATCACATACACTTTTCGACACAATTATACAAAAAACAAACAATAATTTGGATCCCCGCGACAATCCCCTTCCTCTACACACCACCCCCACTATACTTTCCAAGCAACAACCGTTACTAACCGTTAACTGCCGTACTGGCAGTCTGTTTCTAAGCTGACGAAGGCGAATACGACGCCGAAACGCGTTCGACGAAAAAGACAAGTAAGTTTTCACAAGAGAAAGTTTCAATATTATATAAAGTTGAATTTATTGTTAACGACGCCATTCAGATTATGTTAGTAGTCCTCAAGCTACGGGGAGCAATTATTTTCTCGTGTAGATTTCTCAGCGAATACTGAATTTATACAAAGTTTTTAAAGTCACACATGATCATGGTGACGTAGTCGTGATGTTAGCATGTTAGAAATGGCACCAACACAATGGCACATTGAGCTTATCAGTACCAGCACAGTTTGTGTTTACAAAAATATCTCTGACCTTTATTTAAATATTTGTCCCGTTTCTCTCCCTCTTTTATATATATATATATATATATATATATATATATATACTTTTATATTTATATAAAGCTTTTATATATACCTCAATAACATCTTGAGGTAAAATAAATATAAATTTGAAATATTATATATATATATATATATTTGTGTGTGTATGTATGTATATAGTAAATTTTCCGTTTAGTGGCAGAATAACAGTTGGAATAGATAAAACTTATTCGACGTAGGAATCACCAGCCACTTGGCAAACACCCACCCCCACACACACGCACGCGCGCGCCTTTTTTTTCTCCACTATTTAGGAGACATAAATTCAGCAATTTTATCGACTAGTTTTTTTCAAATTTATCAACTTCTTGGTACCTTTGGTGCCAGATAAATACAGTCAGGTCAGAATCCAACACCAGTCGGAAATACCCCATTGCCTTTTGTTTATCGTTTGGCTTTAGCCCACACGCTTTCTACATTTTGCGTGTGAGCTTAGAACACTAGATTGATAAATTTTACTTAATGACTGACTGTGAGGAGTTGATAATTTTGTCGTACATTTTTGTATCCCACCCACTCACCAGAGGAAAGAGTTGTGCTGGAACAGATATATTTATTATCTGTGGTACAGTCTCCCCGGAGCAGTCTGGAACGCTCACAAGAAAACAGTCTCTTGTTTCACGACAAATTCCACCAAACACCCGTTCATTTGGTATAACTCTTCACCTATTATACTTTCTTCTCGTGACATAAATCTCATCCGTTTCTACATGCAAACTACGTCCACCAGTAACCGTTGGATTCTGTTATAAAAGGTTCTCACAGACTTCTGGCATGGAGGAATTTTAAGTCACGCATGTGCATGATCCATTTCCAGCTCATCCTGACATACTTTCACGGTTGTGTACTCCTTACTATAGAATTAAACGAAATATACGATTGTACCAAAAGTATACTGAGAATTATTTAGAATTACCCTTTGCACTCTTTTTGGATTCCCAGCAATCATTTTAAAACAAACCCAACCAACGGTCTTTTCGGATTGTATAGAATTTGATATTATAGCCGTTCGTACACATTCTTGGACTGTGTAAAATACATTTTTCTTGTAGAAACTGTATGGCTGGATCTTTGTATGGAATATCCGATGATAAGTGTAGACAATTCATGACAACTGTAGGGAGACGGTGGCGGATCTTTGTATGGAATATCCGATGATAAGTGTAGACAATTCATGACAACTGTAGGGAGACGGTGGCAGTAACTATACTAGGCTACTGCTATCCGCTTCGCCTACTTTCCTCTGAAGTGGCGTACGGCTACGGTCACGATGATCCTGAAGCCAGGTAAAAACCCCAAGTTCGTTGGGAACCTCCGGCTTATCAGCCTGCTGTCATCCACTTCGAAAGTCTTCGAACGACTAGTCCAGTGGCGACTAGCGGATCACCTTCAACGGTTTGACATTCTGGTCCCCGTGCAATTCGGTTTTCGAGCCGGGCACTCCTCGACGCATCAATTGATACGTTTCGTGGAGACTGTGGCCGAGGCCGGTTGCTCGCGAGAGCAGACCGTCGCCGTTTTTCTTGATGTCGAGAAGGCGTTCGATCGTGTCTGGCATCCAGGCCTACTGTACAAACTCACGGAGATTCTACTTCTGGAGTGCTACACTCATCTGATTGCTAGCTTTCTTCGGAACAGAACCTTTCGCTTAAGAGTTGATAACACCCTTTCATTGAAAAAGGCTATTAGGGCTGGTGTACCTCAGGGAAGCGTCTAGGCCCCCGGCTTTTCTCTGTTTACGTCAACGACGTGCCCAAGTTGCCGGGAACCAGATAGGCCATGTTCGCCGACGACACGGCGATGTATCCCGTCGATCGTAGTGCTGAAATGGCATTTATATGGCTCCAGTACCAGCTTGACGAATACGTTGAGTGGGCAGAAAGATGGAGGGTTGCCATTAACGCGGCCAAGAGCACAGCTATTGTCTTCAGACGGTTAAGGGTCCATAAGAGACTATACGTAGGCGACACTCAGTTGCCCTTGTCTCGAGAGGTTAAGTACCTCGGGCTCCACCTCGATCGCCGTCTTACCTGGCGGACACATTCCGAACAAGTAGCCCGCAAAGCCGCCCATCGGCTATACACACTCTTTCTCCTGCTGTGCAGCAATTATATGACCCGCCGCCTAGGGATGTTTATCGTCTCCACCTATGTGGTGCCGATGGCTACCTACGCGATCCCCGTATGGGGTTATTTGGCCAAGACCCATAAGCGAAAGCTTCAGTCTCTCCTCGACCTAGGATTGCGCTGGGCGTGCAAAGCCCACTCCATTGACATCGAATAAAACCATCCGCTAAGCCCTGTGTGTCTGTTCCCTGGACGCCACTATACGGAAACTGTCCCGGAAATTCTATGCCGCACCGCCCGATTTCAGGGCAACGACGTCATTAGCGCCCTCGGTCGCTACCATTCTGTGCCAGGTGAATCTTAGACCCGGCCTCGGCGAACACTAACGCTCAATTAATTAATTGAAACCCCACCGCCGAAAGCAGGCCACACCCTTAACATCCAGCCCTATCTATAGTCCCTGCGGCAGGAGCTCTACTTGAAGCTCGGGACACAGCACACGAGCGGGCGACGGACATGCCCTTCGTCCCGCACAGCCCAGGTCGCCCTCGCTACTGCTATGATACTAAGGCGTACAGAATGTAATATACATTGACGTTTCAGATTTAAAGGGTCCGCTGACACTGGCGATTGCTACGTCGAATAAGTACTCATTGTCATGCTGTCACTAAACGAAAAAGCGCGAGCGCACACACACACTTAGGCTATATATATACATTTATCGAAACCCAGTACCATATAATAAAATTTAAAAATTAGGCTTGCTTATCTTCTTAAAAATGGGTTTTTATTACTCGATAATGAAGAAAATATGCCTACAAGAATAATTTGAATAATTTATGGACACACGCGCGCGCGCTCACACACGCACACACACGCACAAACACGCCTTTGTTTTACCGGTATTCTTCCGGATATAACTGTTTCGTAGTATGATTTGTTGACGCACGAAACATAATTAGTCTCTTTTGAGGGGGGGGGGGTACGACGTGTCGTTATGCGTAGGTGGGCCTGCAGCGTAGCGCTTAAAACTCTCCGATTGACCAATACGTCACACAGTTGTCATACCCTTGTATGTACTTGGTGAATTGACCACGCGCAAACTGCATTGTGCGAGTGTTGTACGATTTCCACAAAACAGATTTACATGGGTTTGCTTAAATTACATTATTACATCAGGTACATTGAGTGGAATCTGGAAGAATTTAAGGTTACAGATCTCCACATTTAAGAACAAAGTTAAGGCTTTTCATGAAGCTGATCCCATATGAACAAAAATTGTTGTAGATGATACTGTTCTGGAGCAGGTCAGTAACTTGAATATCTGGGCTATAATGTCTTTTACATTACAAACAATGACGTGGTGAAGAAGATAGATAAGTTCAAACATATATATGGGACCATCAGGAGGACTCTAAACAACGAGTACAGGAAGTAACAACTCTAAACTCTAAACAAACGAGCACGTCTGAAGTTCGGCAAGGTGCTGGCCCTCCGCACGCTTCTCTATGGGGTTGTGGGCTAAATGGAATTTCTCAGGCACTTGGCAAGATATACTCTTCAAGATCTCCGAAGAAATGTCGATGGACAGCAGGAACTGGATGTTATGAGAGCACTCGATAGGACTGGCAAATATCGGCTAAAATGTTTGAAACATCTTAACCGAGTGGATGACTGCCGCATCCCCAAACAACTAACTGCATCGTAAGCGGAAAGGTCGAGAGGTGTGAGACGACAGAAGAAGCCTTGGAGTGACCAGGCCTAGCCTGTCTTCTTGCGTCCAGAACAAACTATTTTTGGTTTAATCCTTGCTGAAGATGATGACAATGAATAATCCAGTTCCTTTATGATTACAAATTTAATAGTTACACAAAAACGTTATTATACCAATTTTTAGTAACAATAGTGCTTACATTTTCTAACTTGTGCGTGTTTAGTATGTACATAACTGCATTACTTTGTGATACGAATTTTGAGCTTCTAGTAAAATTTAGTGAGTTATTAGCAATAGCAGTGATATTCAATAGTCTTTTATAGCCTAATATAATTTCAATATTTCGTATATTTAGTGACAGTCCCACTCTGGTTAGTATTAGAAACTCATATGTATATCCACACTAATTTGAGTGCTTCAGGCATATGTACCTTATAAGGTAAAAAAAGTAATGTATTTAATAGTCAGTCAAAAGAAATGATGTATTGAGTGCCTGAGTATTTTGAAAAATAATATGAGTAAGGGCCTATTGATTTCCGTCAATAAAGTTTCAGAGCGTACAGCCGCTGCATTTGAAGTTGGTTAGAACTCGTCGAAATTATGGGCAAAGAGCAACTCAAATTTAAAGTCGATTCTCATGAAGAACAGCTAAAACTTACAACACGCAATACAAAAGAATATTTATAAAAAGAGTTACGAGATCGAACAACTTTTGTCAGGTGCCTGAGCAATCTGTACATTCTTGCCATTACTCTTGTCACAGTCTTGTTTTCCAATGTATCTTCTTAACACTTCACGATTGCTAGTGCTATCCTTCTATAAAATCCTCTGCACTTTCTTCCAGCAACATTTTTCAAACTTCTATAAACGTAATTTTTCTCCTTTCCTCTTCACCATATCTCCAGAAAGTTGCAGAGTTACACTATACGTAGATGCTATGAGTGTTTTTCTTTCCTTGACTTCAGTATATCTATAGAGTAGCCTAAATAGTTGGCATTCTATTAAATATCTTTCTTCTTCATCTTCTTCAGCGGCGCGACAAATCGTAACTGAGTCAAGGCTTTCTTTAACAGCCTCCGCCAGTTGTAGAACCTGTCAAGTGCAGCTGCTCTCCAGCTCCGGGTTTGTTTAACTCACTGGCTGAGAAACTGGTAGGTTTCTGCACATAAAAGGGTTTGACGGATGGGATATGTGAATTCTCCGATCCAACCTCCAACCTAGAGGACCAGGAACTTTGATTTAGGAGTGTTCTTCTCCTAGAGAGTTGCCTACACCTCAGTTGACGAGCTCTCTCTGCCCGGTCGCAGTAGGCTAACTGACTCAGCCCATGTGTGCAGCCGTTGGGGTACTATAGTCTCCTCCGTCTCCACACTAGATGCACATCCTGCTGCCGATGTGCACCATCCTGCCAGGCTAGGGCCCAGGATACCCCCAGACTGCTTGACAGAACCCCCATCTCTCGTTTGCTTACCGATCCACTCCGCCGAAGGGATTGGTTACCTCAACCTTGGAGTGGATTGCTCAGCGTAACAGGGTCCACCGACGTGTAGGTAAGAGTGGAGTTGGGGGTGGAGAGGCTGGTGCATTTCTCTTCTATGAAAGCATATGTTCCCGTCCCACCCTCTTTAGACCCCATATTGAAAATCCAATTTCTATAAATTCAAACAGCTGGCATTGATTTTTCTAGAGTAATATCATACTGACTTCAAAAGAGCTTAGTTGTAAATTCTAAACAGCCAATAAAAAAATGTTCTTGTAACTATTCAATACTTACAATTTAATCGTAAGAAATAGCTAACGTAAAGTGATTAATTCCTTTCGCTCGGATAAAGTTATCGAATCATAAATGCTTGTCAGGGAATGAGTATAATATATCGCACTAACGACATTAATTATCGTGACCTAAATACGACTGTTGTCCAATGGCTAAATGCCACTCTCCACGTCAAGTTGTATGACACT
Organism: Magicicada septendecula; assembly: GCA_034769895.1. Lineage (NCBI taxonomy): Eukaryota > Metazoa > Arthropoda > Insecta > Hemiptera > Cicadidae > Magicicada > Magicicada septendecula. The sequence continues at coordinate 306,827,280 of CM068373.1, read as the reverse complement.
GGATTATTTCCGATTACCCAGAAATGAAAATACGAGTGAGCGACAGAAATACGAGTTTAGTGTACTTCACAGATAGTGTGAGATTGAAATTTAATGGCAGCTCTCAGTCAATACACGTTAGCACACTTGCAGCTGTTACGACAAGCCCGCCAGTATATACGACTACCATAAATATATGAACACCTATATCGAATGAGTATTGAGCACAACAGACTGCTATTCTCTGAGGACACGTAACCTGACTCTAATTTTTAATATATTTTTTAAAACTTGTTTTACCAATCGCGATGTAACGTGCCGTCGAATAACTTATGGAGCAATCTGAACGCCATCGGCAAAGACGTCACGATTTCGGGAATTATCTGTAGGATACTGAAAAAGGCAAAGCTTATATTACAAGTTACAATTTTATTTGTTTGCAAAATTTAACATTAATATACTGAGTTACAAAAATCTTCTGAATTTAAATTTTTATTCACTAGATAACAAACTTCATAAATATTCAAGACAAGATTTTCTGAAAATTTTTATTTAAATCTTCTTTTCAAACGGCACTTACTATGCTTCTGAGTAATTGAATTGTAAAAAATTAATGCAGAAAGTTACATCATATATTTATAAACTGTTATTCTACTTTTTACAATGCATAATAATTAGTGCCTGATAAGGTACCCTTTACATGTAAAAGAAAATTATCTGGAAATTCGTCCTCTATAGGATACACTGGACGAGAGTCAGGAGAAAGTATGTGACTTATAAAGTGGCTAAATTTTGTCTTATATTAGTTAATTGCAAACACAAAATTACAATATTGCATAAACATTGAGTAAAAACTAACGGGTTCTGTTTATAGTAACTTCTTTCGAATTAATTCAAACAAATGTGAAATAAAATAGTTAAATAAATAAACTTACAAGTAAAAATTAATTTAATTATGTTGTTTATAGGAAATACCTAGTAAATATTGTGTATGTTATTTTGTTTATATTAGTGTCTTCAAAATAACAAAAATTACATTCTTTGTTTAATGGAACGCCCGATGACACTATATACATTGATTTGTAAAAAGCTGAAATTTTTTAATCTAACCACATCCCTGTTATTAACTTGTTTGAGATATATTATAGTAATGTGTCTTAAAACCCACCAACTAAATTAACAAAAAAAGCAAAGTTACTGAACGTAACTTTCTTAATAAATTTTATTCGCATACGACATACACATTTATCCATATAAGGCGTCCATATATTTTATCCGTTCTAGGAGTCTATATTTGTCCATACAAGGCAACTCGTTTTGTGACGGAACAATGAGTCTTAAAATAGTGAATTGAGTTAAAAGGAAAATAACCTTTTTTAAAATTTAGTATGAATTTCTTCTTACCGAAGGTAAAGCTCTTATAAGGAGAAACGAAGAAGGAAGAGACACATAATATTAACATTAAAAACCAGGTGAAGATATTGCGTCTTTGAAGAGACTATAACACAGCCCTTCAGGCTAGCCAATTTTAATTTTGTAATGTGAAATTCTGCAAGCTTATACCAGGCACGATAAATATTTTAAAATATTTTCATACGTCCTTTTATAGTACGTTTGAATTTACAACCTTTTCAAAATACGTTAAATTGATGAAAGAAATGTATTCACTGTTGGAGTCGAGTAAACACGAGTGTATATCGGTAGCTTCTACCAGCAGCCAGCCAACAGAACTACTCTTTTCACTAGGTTGGTACATTTACTGAAGCATAAATCGGTATAGTAATTGTAAATAGAATAAAATTTGAAGCGACAGAGTTACTTTTAATAAATTATAGCTCAAAAGTATAATATGGCGTACGATATGTGAATTTATTGATACAATTTGTTTCTTTTATTTTGCTCCCGCTCATCCGTAACTCAACAAATATGCATTCACTAACAAATTTTTAATATACAGTTACTATTTGCTCGACAAATTTACATATCAACTTTTCTTATTTTATTCGTCAGTCTTTCTGTCGCATAAATTGGCTGTATATGAATAACACACGCGCGCGAACGTACACTACCCTAGTTGTCGATTCTAATATTCCAATCGACTTGTAAGGGGGCGCTCCCATCATACAAGCTTTCTATACGGTTTCCATCTGTCTCAGCGGGCCTGACCGTTACTCATGCAGTTCTGGATCTCCGTGCCACAGATCTCCAGGAGTTGGTCCAAGGTGACATGGATCGACACACATACACACTAGTAGTGAATAAGTAGGGGGAAAATACTGGTCCTGACTCACAAAGGAAAGCCGCCTTTCTTAAAAAACATAAAAAACGCTAAAAAACAAGATCAAAGATATGCCGCCGTTCCCGCGGTCCAAGATTTTTTCCCACGCTCTCCCCACCACCAATGGACCCACAGCATCCGCGAATTTCCGCGAATATAATTTTTTATTTTTTTATATGCCGCCTTTCGCGAGCCTAGATCACTTTCACTTTCTATCAGCTGGACCACAGCATCCGCGAATATAATTTTTTATTTTTTTATATGCCGCCTTTCGCGAGCCTAGATCACTTTCACTTTCTACTGGACCACAGCATCCGCGACTTTTTCGCGTATCTGGACCACAGCATCCGCGAATATAATTTTTTATTTTTTTATATGCCGCCTTTCGCGAGCCTAGATCACTTTCACTTTCTACTGGACCACAGCATCCGCGACTTTTTCGCGTATCTGGACCACAGCATCCGCGAATATAATTTTTTATTTTTTTATATGCCGCCTTTCGCGAGCCTAGATCACTTTCACTTTCTATCAGCTGGACCCGCAGCATCCCAAAGGTGGTGGGTGGGGGGTTCCGACTTGATGCATTATAGTGTATATATTAAATATATGATCAGGGTTACCAACCTTGCATGAGTTCAAATTTGTTGTGTGTTATAATGTATATTAAATCTATATGAACAGGTTTACCAACCTATGTATGGGTTCAAACTTGATATGTGTGTGTATTATAGTGTATATTAAAATATATGATCAGGGTTACCAATCCTGCATTATTGTGTATAGAACAGATCTGTCAACATTTTTCTTCGGTGGGAAATTCAAACTATATTAGCAGACGCATTATAGTGTATAGTAAATTATATGACTGTTGACGACTTCGATATCAATGTATCAACTCTCTCTCCCTTCCTCTCTCTTTGTCTCTAGACACAGTTATCGATCACGATATAAACTCTCTCTCTCTCTCACACACTCTCTCTCGCTAGCTCTCTCTCTCTCTCTTTATGTCATCGGTTTTACATAAGCGTCAGTAAGTCGTGCTACTTATGGATTATTGTAATTAGCGATACTAAAATGTAATCACCAGGAAATATATTTATCGCCTACCTCGTTGCGTCCTACTTCTAATTTTGACACATGACAGTCATTGACCACGATTTAGAAATTAATATACACAACATATGTGCTAGCACTCTCTCTCTCTTTATGTCATCGGTTTTACAGTGATATATCATGTCTCTCTCTCTCGCTCGCAGACGTCGGAAGCAATTCCTAGTTTATAATGTAATTACCTGTGCGTGTATGTCTCTCTCTCGCTGCAAACGTTGACAAGAATTCCCTTATTCAAAGCGATTTGTATGTGTAGACAAACTTAAATATGGTTTACAGACCATTGTAATTTTAAAAATTCATTTTTGCATTAATTAAATATATATCGTAAACAATGAAATAATAATAATATTTCATCATTGTAAGATTTTAATAAAACAATTATCAGTTTAAATAATAATAATTTTCGTGATTGTAAGATACAACCTGCAAATTATTAAAATGTCTCTCTCTCTCTCTCTCTCTCTCTCTCTCTCTCTCACACACACATTTCTGATTACTATACAAATAATTTCATGCATATTCGGAGGTTTATAACGAAATAAATTAAAATAAACCATAATTTGTTTTAAGTAATTAAATATATATTTACAACACTGTACACAAACTTAAAATATAGTTTACAAACCGCTATAATACAATTATTCAAAAAATACATTTTACATTGATTAAATATATATATATCACAAACAAACATTGTTATATATAAAATAAATACAATATTAATAATAATATTGTTTTAAATGATTAAATATATATTTACAGCACTGTACACAAACTTAAAATATAGTTTACAAACCGTTATAATACAATTATTCAAAAATACATTTTACATTGATTAAATATATATATATCACAAACAAACATTGTTATATAAAATAAATACAATATTAATAATAATTTTTGACATTGTAAGATTTTTAAATAATAATTTCACGGCTGTAGATACAGTTCACAAGGAAGTTTATCTGTAACATAACAATACAGTCGATATTAGAATCACTGATACGATAAATATTCAATTATCACATGCACACACACACACAGTCAGTGGAAAGAATCAAATGCGTTAAGTAAGTAAACTTTTTCAAGTATGTGTCATTTTTCATAAGTTAATGTACTTTCAAATAATTTCTAATCAAACCAAATATTATTCATCGGAAATTTGTAAATACTGCTTAGAATCAATGATACATTTATCACATAAGTTAATGTACTTTCAAATAATTTCTAATCGAACCAACTATTATTCAACGAAACTTTGTAAAAAAAAAACTAAATAGAATCAATGATACATTTATCATGTACATACAAATTCAATTATTAAAGTGTTAAGTACAGAGAGTTGAAACTACACACACACACACCCACACACACACACACACACACATCAATAAATTGTTTGTTAACACGATTGCTACTTACGATGTTAGGACTCAATTTCCACCTGCGTTGTTTGATTCCTTGTCCCTCGATACACTAAATGTAGTTCTTTAGGTTTGATATGCCTGAGCTCCTCATTCGTGAAGACACCTGCATACCTCTTGGGAAGATAGACACGATACTGGTGGTCGCCATCCTCCAACGTAGCAAGCACAGAGTTTCCATATTTTGTGTCCACATTTGTAAGACCATGATGGGATATTTTTTATTCACTGTCAATTCTGAACATCGTTTGTACTCGATAGCACTTACAGCATTAAACTTTACAAGAAACGACATTATTAGAAGACACTAGTGAACACGTCTGTATCAAGCGAGAGAGAACCAAACAATGACAGAATATTCGACACAAAAGGACAGTACAATGTGATAGTGGTGGTGGTAACGTCGGTGTCCCACTTTCATTTGCATGTATGAACATGTCCCACAGACGAAATAAGAGACACCAAAAATATAACAATGTCATTAGGAAAGTCTACATTCCACTTTCATAAGGAAATAGTCACCGCTTACAGCTATGCATGTATGTACATGTCCACAACAGAATGAGAGAGAGATATAAATGTCATCATTCGCTGTGACCTACTTTCTAAATTTGTTACATTAAAAATGTTTGTTTAAAGCAAAAATCATGAATCATCCATTCCCGAATAGCATGCACCTTATAGTTGGCACATCGGTCAGAAGAATTGAAATGTCTAAGACATTCTGTTCCATGAAATAGATACGGTATGTTTTTAGGACAACCAAAGTCATCGAGATTGATGATATTATTGTGTATTATCTTTGATTGCAAAAAACGTTTTTTCTCAAAACCCTTCACAAACACATATTTATATATACGTGTATGTGATGTTAACAATGAAACAAGATTGTCGTACGGTGTCTCTCCTTCGCTCCATCTAAGTCTATGATAATTTAACGTTAACCAGTGGTTTGTCCTAACGTATTTTGGATTCGTAACGGATGTAGCAGGCGGAGTCAAAATCCAATGTCTACCAGCAAATCTCAGAACGTCCATGATTGACAGTTCCTTCACAATATATTTTCCGTTGTCATCGAAAAAGCACTGGAAGTCAATTATAACTGCAGTGTTATCCATAATACTGTAAGACAAAGAAACCACACATTACAAACTCTATATATATATATATATTATGTTTAAACACACAAATATCGTTGCGATATTAATATGCGAACTTACGTTTACAGACGTCTGGACTGAAGCACCGAGAGACATCAACTGACGAAAGAAACAAGTGTTGAGGGGGGTTACTATACATGGAGACGAATTGTCAAAATCCGATGTGTCAAAAACGTGTAGGTCCTTCTTCATGTCTGCATACAAGTCTGATGTTTGAATACTATACATCAGACTGTCTGTATCAGTCATTAACAATTTAACGTTGCGACCGTACTTGGCGACAGCATAACGATAATGAAAGTCGTACATTATCGTTTTGCTAACGTCAAGCACCGTGAAGCCGACATACACGGGACGGGAAAGAACAATGGATTTTTTACGGAGTGAGAGCCCCACCAAATCGTTCGTATAACGAATCATACGTTTTAGCCTAGGTGTGGAAACTAGTTTTTGAAGCCGTCGTTCATCCGAGACTAGTTCAAAGTCTATATGTTTCCGTATTTCCGTACGTTCTCCAGCGACTTACCGTATACGGCGTTGTTCATCAGTTTGAAAAGGTCTTTTTCAAAGCTGTTGACGGCTGCTTGCCTCTTGCGGGTGTTGAAATCGATAAACGGTTTCAACCAAGCGCTTTGCTTAAAACACGACACCCTATGAGTCGCTTTCAGCTCTAAGCCAAGACTTAAATACAATTTCAAATTTCGATAATGGAGAACGTAATTTTGTTTGTCCTCCAAAGTTGTTAACAACTTCTCTACGGATGACCCTGATTCGTTATACGATGATCTGTATATACTCTCGTGTAAACGTTTGGAAAAGGGAGAAAGGATATCGGGTGTTACGCGCTGGCGCACAGGTGCAAGCGGGTAGTCGGAATGCAGGTCGTGTAAGGTATTAGGATAGTGTAGGTCGACTTCGAGGATGTACCCGATGTCGGAATCATCACTCACATTACGTACGTCCAAGGACTCGATTTCGTTACGATCGAGCCATCGGAAGTCTGCGTAAGGGAGTGGTTGCGACATGGCTGCACCGTATAAATTGTTACAGTCCGTATACAGAATGAAGGAGGTCGGTTTCGAAACATCGTACTGATCTGGAATCAGAGGATTGTTAGCGACTGCATGACGGTTGGATATCATCGCGCAGCCTCCGCGGACCCCAGACTCTACAAACAGATGTTGATTTATCTCTGTCAACAGCTCTAATTCGACCCCTGTCATTTTTAGCATCGCGTTCCAAGCGAGTCCGGGAAGCGAGTAAAAATGACACGGGTCCAAGCAGTAATCGCGTAAGGCCATGTCTCGGAAACTTTCAAAGACATCGGCCAGCAGCATTACGTCTGTCAACAAATACAAATCGTGGTAATCTCCAAACGTACGCAGATTGAATGCACTCCACACGTTTTGTGCGTGCTCGTAATCTGCGTCCGAAATAGACGATTCCAACAACCGGTTATCAAAGTGTTCACGAGCGGGTAGACTTGTTTCGTTGAACCGATCAATGCTGTCAACGTACTCGTAAGGGTATACCCCCTTGCGTACGAGCAGATTGGTCTGTTCGTCAAAACCCCGTCTAAGCATTTCCTCTCTGAGCAAAGGAAATTGGCTCCCGGACGTGGACAGATTGGTAACGAGTGTGTCCAGAGAGCGATTAAGAAATTGAAAGGAGTCTACGAAACGCAAGGGACCCAGGGAGAACGACACGTAACGCTCACTAGATGTTGCAATGCAGGATACGTGTTGGTCCTTATATTTTCCTAAACCCTGCATTAAATGGTGGCAGTCGTAGCCACGAAGGTTGTGAAAGAAGACGGGGATATGACGAGGCATCTTGTAGCTTAGATTACAGCTATTGTGGGCTGCTCCCAAGAATTTCCCCGTAAGATGACAATGATTGCGTACCTTGTCATCGTCTGTCAAAGGGCGCTCACACAAATGACAAACGGTGGCGTTAGTGAACGCAACATTGTCATCATCGGACATAATTAATTGTACGTTATGTCGTACTACCTACATCATATCCTCGGCATCTTTCATCAACCACGAGAAGAAAGTGTCTACGACGTTTTCACCCCGATAAACTTTAGCCTCTCTCCAGAGTCTGTGCGTGTGATCGACGATAGCATAGGAGAAACCTGACGGAATATGCATCGCTTCGTATGATGTGGACGATACAGGAGGAGAAGTTATTTTCTGACGGGCACCGTTGCTATCAACTGAGTAGAATTCACCTAACTCGTGCACTGTCGTCGGGACGTTGTTACCAGGTGAACACGATTGAAGCGGTGTGATGAGGGACTCGAAGTCGGCGTAGACGGTAAAGGGTACTTTAAGACAGTGCGCGTAATTTTTAATGACATAAACTTCTCCTCCTCTGTGGGCATTTTGGTTTTCTGCTCGCCGTAAGGTGTGCAGTAGGGGAGATGATCGGACAGACCATGTTCTGTGGAGAAACGATGCAGGCAGTAGTCACAGTAAAATGATTTACGATTGAATATTGTTAGGGAAAATAACAATTTATTAATGCTACTGATAAGACAGTAGTGTTTTCGGCTATTTGTATCGGACAGAAGTAAAAGATTAACATGATGTAATCTGTCCTTATTGGGAGTAATTCTTAACGGATAAACCTCATTTTTTGATTCGTTTCTGATATTGTCTTCTATATCATAGCCGAAAACGTTTATAGAAATGTTGGGATTCTGTGTTTCAAATTTAGAAAGTGAGTTTATACAAACAGGGTACTCGATACCGGGCATATTTATCGTGTTTTTGAATAAGAGGTATTTTGAAACACGTTCTTTATTACGTTCTTGAGGGTGTATGTGAGCTAGTACGGACCATAGAAAACACATTTCATCTTGGGAGTTATTGATGTTGACTACTGCCTTGGTGAGTGCAAGTTTTCGCGGGGTTGGAAGGTAGGAGGACGCTGCTAGAGGCCGGTACCGTCCAACAACCAGTTTCAGCTTCAGTACAGCATCCACCGACCATCCGCTCCCGTCACGGGTAAAATTGGATATGCTATTCATGATTTTATCGTAGGATTCATCGAGTAGACAGTTCAACTCGTCGTTGTCGTCCGTGGAAGACGGCGTCTTTGGTTACCTCTTTTTCTTCGCCGCTGTCACCATCTAACACAGTTTTAGTGAAACGTATCCTGCACGCAATATGCCATTTGATACTGCGTAAACGTGCTTGTTCTGCCAGAATATCCTTGCACAATAAAGGTCGCACCTCTGTCATTATCGGTAATATATCTTGATCTTCTTCTGTGTCCGTGTACACGGGCAGGTAATTAAATGTTGTGAGGTATCCTCTAATACTAGTGTTTTGCACGATATAAAATTGTGTCATAACTGAAACAATAGAAACACATGTATTAGCTAATAGGAACGATGAATAACACACACACACACACATTCATGTTTGTGGTAAATAAATAGATAGTACACGTTAGTAATACGTTAGTTTATTGCAAACTGTGAAGATGGCAGCTACTCCTGATTTTAGCATTGAAAGTGAAAGAAGAAAATCGTTCAAGTATTGGGAAGTGACGTTTGTCAGCCCCGACGAGTTAGCGTTTGCTGGGTTTTACTACTATCCGCTAAATTATGATGTTTGTGGACATAGTATGTCATTCATAGACGATAGAGTTAAATGCATTTGTTGCGGAATTGAATTAGTTCATTGGAGAGAAGGTGACATACCTATGGTGGAACATGAAAAATTTTCTCCGTCATGTCAATTTCTAAACGATGTCAAGAGACAATACATTGGGGAGAAGGTGACAAACCTATGTCAGAACATAAAAAATTTTCTTCGCCATATCAATTTCTAAACAACGTCAAGAGACTATCTTATACATGTTAGACAGAGTTAATTCATATCAAACAAATTTGGTTTGCTACATAATTATAGAGAGAGAGAGACAATTGGTATTTAAAAAAAAGTTTTACCTTGTTGAGGATGTTCCTGTTCCTGCTGATGTTGTTGTTGTTCCGCATTCTGTTGAAGGTCGGACATGATGATATTCAGACGAAAGAGTGAATACTGAGAAACAAAGAAACTGTTATAGATATATATAGTATTTTTAACGCCGGTATTATGTTAGTGTATCTTAAACCATGAACAACGCACGCAAGACTATAGCTCTAGAGCTACACAGAGCAGCGAGAAGGAATTTCGTTAGGCGCGCGGTTGAATTGAAGGGTCTACACGACTTGTGCCAGGCGGATCTTGTGGAGATGATACCATACGCTCGAGTGAACAAAGGGTACAAGTATATGATGACAGTGATCAATGCGTTTAGCAAGTACGCGTACGCTGTACCATTGAAAACAAAGACAGGAAAAGAAGTAAAGCACGCACTAGAGCCTATACTAACTGCTAATCGAATGAAATATTTACAGACGGACAACGGGAAGGAGTATTACAACAGCACAGTACAAGCGTTACTAAAAAAGTATAATGTGAAACATTACTCAACCTATAGTGAGAAAAAAGCTTCCATAGTGGAACGTTTTAATCGCACACTGAAGACACACATGTATCGAGCTTTCAGCGAACAAGGACACTACCGCTGGTTGGATCTACTACCTACATTACTGAAATCGTACAACAATACAACACACAGAACCATTGGCATGAAACCTAGTGAAGTGAATGACGCCAACGAACATATAGTGTTGGAACGAATAAGGAAGAACACAGCGCCTAAAATCAGTCCAACAAAACCACCCAAATTTAAAGTCGGTGACCGTGTTCGTATAAGTAAGCACAAAATGACGTTCGCCAAAGGTTATACACCAAATTGGACTAACGAAATATTCACTGTGGATAAAGTACAATCCACTACCATCCCAGTCACTTATCTGCTAAAAGATCATCTAAACAAAGTGTTGAAAGGTGGTTTTTACGAGCACGAGATTAGTAAGTCCAAAGTCGGCGACGTATACCTAGTGGAAAAGGTGTTACAACGCAAAGGTGACAGAGTGCGTGTTCGTTGGCTTGGTTTCGATGGTAAACACGATGCATGGATACATAAGAAAGATCTAATATAAAAAAGGTGACAGCACGTGCTGAAAACAGTATGCTTTCGGTATTCACAAAGATGAAGATTGTACAGCAAGCAAACAAATTACCAATAAAGGATATGGACTTTTTGGCTGGTGACGAAGGCAGTGCTAAACGTAAACATGGCCCGCTATTACCGAACAGTATTCGCTGTATCGTTACAGGCCCAAGTTCCTGTGGGAAATCCAATGTGCTATTCAACCTACTGTTTGATGCCAACGGACTACGTTTCCGCAACGTATACGTGTTTTCAAAATCATTATTTCAACCAAAATACAGAATGCTAGAAACAGTGATGAAATCACTCGCTGATGAAGGTTTAGGTTATCATGCATACAGCGAGAACGAAGAAGTCCCACTACCGAGTGAAATCACTGGTCTCGACTCTGTTATCGTATTCGATGACGTATCGTGTGAAAGACAAAACAATATTCGAAAGTATTTTGCTATGGGGAGACATAGCGGTGTGGACACATTCTATCTATGCCAGACATATAGCCAGATACCGAAACAATTGGTACGTGACAACGCTAACTTGTTGATATTGTTCAAACAAGACGATCTAAATTTACGACATGCATACAATGATCATGTTAACATGGATATGAAATATGATGCTTTCAAAGACGTCTGCACGGAAGCGTGGAAGGATCGTTATGGATTTCTAGTCATAGACAAAGACTCGCCAATAAATGAAGGTAGATATAGAATCGGCTTTGATCGATTCATAATTGTTTCCGACGAAGTATAAAAGTGGTTGCACTGTAGTAATGTAATCAGTCCTCTTGCTAACACACGAAGGCGATGAATAAGGAGGAACGACTTGCGTATGATATAGATACGATAAGCGACAACATAAGGAAAAAATATCACGCATTACAACACGGTATCAGAGAAGGTGACGAAAAGTTTAGAAAAAATTACAGACCGATTCTGGAACCGTTAGAAGCTATTTCACGAAAGTTAAGTGGTGATATGATGGAGGAGGAGGAGGAGGAGGAGGAGGAGGAGGAGGAGGAGGAGGAGGAGGAGCAGATAAAACAAGAAGAGCCTACACAACACGTACTAACTGAAAACGAAAGTGGCACGCAGAGTCATAACGCTTCTCATTTCAGTGACGAGGACGTCTGGAACCCTAACGCTTCACATTTCAGTGAGGATTCATTAGCAAACAAATATATGCGTTTGTGCGAATCGGCGCACTGTAAACGGATTATAGATCGTATGTATGGTGTTCGATACGAAGGTGGTAAATTTATGATAGGTGATTCAAATGTAAAAATCGATTATAACAACAACTTTCATGTCAAAGGAAAAATTTACGAGGGTACGCCTGGTCTGTATGAACTTTTGTTTATGAAACTACCGAAAAAATACAATAAGGACGATATGAGGAAATATAAGTCCATACTACTAGCAACCAACGGACACAAACAAAAATATAAACACAATACGCGAATAAACAGTAACAGTGGCGTCAAGTACCGACTAGTAATATCTAAATTGTTTGCATCGAGTGCACGAAAACGTACAGGGAGTGGCTATATGGAGATGAAACCGAACACTGCAATCGATTACGTGCATTGGGATGATCCTAACGAGTTGGTTAATAGATTGAGACTGTTAATGGCGTCTCAAAATAGTGGCCATACTGGTCATAGGAATGAAATCGTTTCGATATTGGAAGAATTACGTGAAGCCGGCATTATCATATAAAAGCAGACGCACCGTCCTATAACCACCAGTTCTTCATAAATATGAGTGTAGACAAGTTCGGTAGACACGACAGCGCTGTAAGAGTGCGAAAAGAAATTCATCGAAGTCTGCGTGAGGATATCGGTTTAGGAGTGACTAACGACGGTCACTTTGATGTGAAAAACAAAAAGATACGCAACTTGGGTGATCCTGAAGAGTTGCACGATGTTGTTTCTTTACAGTACTTAAAGGACGCATGCTTACAGTACAAGAACGACGACGCTACCGTAGACGCAAAAGATAATGCTAAACGATCCGCTTAAATCAAGAGATGCAGCCACAAAACGATACGTAGACGAGAAGAGTTTGAAAAAAGATCGTGCAGGTAACGTAATCGTTAATGACTGTCGACTAACGCGTGTGCAAGCGCCTGTTGACTTCAAAGACGCAGTGAATTTGGAATTTTTACACGCACACACAATCAGTTTGCAAAACGATACTTTCTACGCTGCCGGAAGAAAAATTACGAATATAGCGAACGGTGTCAATGACAAAGACGCAGTCACTGTACGACAAATGCACGAATTAAAATTACATATAAAGACCGAATTGTACAAGGTTATTCAGGTATTTCACGCTCATATAATCAATCTAATAAAGTTAGTCTATAAATATCAAGACAGCGCGACACAGCGTTCAGTCCTGTCCGAATATATTGAAGAGGTGGGGCGTTTAATAGACGTTCTCGATACGGAAACGGAAATCAAGGATTGGAGATCTGTTTACAAGAATGCACGTACTTCGTAAGAAAAGAATGGGGCGTGGTATAATTGGAAAAATACTTAAAAACACTGTGCCCGCTATCGTTTCGTCAGTACCTACTTTGATTAATCGAGCGGTGGACGCATTACCAGTAGCATTACACCTACCCGGCTACCGATTCTGTGGACCTGGAGCAAAACTCAAAGAGAGATTGGCACGTGGCGAGCGCGGAATCAACGAGCTGGACGAAGCCTGTCGCGAACACGATATCGCCTACGCAAGGTACAAAGACAACAGTCGAAGACGTATAGCTGATCGCGTTCTTGCCGACAAAGCGTGGGAACGAGTGAAAGATTGGAATTCCGGTGTTAGTGAAAGAGCGTATGCTGCAGCCGTAGCAGCCGCAATGAAAGCGAAATCGGCAGTGGGTGGAGGGAGCTCGCGTAGTGGTTGCAGAAAAAACAAGAAGGGTTCAGGAATTAAACGTCAATCCGCGAACAAACGCAAAACGACCTGCAAACGCAAAACAGTCCCAAGGCATAAACGTAACAATAAAAAAATAGCGTCAGGTCTATACCTACGTCCTTACAGACAAAAAAACTAATTTGCATACCAGTGCGTGCATTGTCTGACAGTGATTTGTATGTGTACGCAAAACTTTTGAAAATACCTTATTTCAGAGGAGTTTTTATGCGTAACACTTTACCACACACACGACCATGGAAGAATGAGAGTGCAGTTGTTAATCTGGACAGTGCAGAAGGACCTGGTACGCACTGGGTTTGCTACAAGAAGCGAAACAAACAAGTTTACTACTATGATGCGTATGGTAATATGCAGCCACCTCTTGAGCTGACACAGTATTTTGGAACCGACACTGACATTTACTACAATTACGAGCGTGAACAGCCACCACACACGGTCATCTGTGGGCATTTATGTTTGGACTTCTTAACGCGTGAGTGATCAGTAAGCGACAAGATATCTTCGCTGTCGGTCACCTTAACAGGTACGAATGCTGCTGCTCTTGTATGTGACTTTTTCCCGCCTCTCGAACTAACAAACGGCGAATGGTATGTAGGTCTATTGGACTTTACTACATACAACAGTATACCGAACGTGATTGAGGGAAAAAACAATGTGTTTCCAGTACTACGGGACGGAACAATGTGGGACTTGATAACTTTACCTACAGGTGCTTATGAAATCGGTGACACAGAAGCCTTCCTCAAAAAGCAGTTAGGAGACTCAAAGATTAGTCTACGTCCTAACAACAATACACTGAAATGTGAACTGACTTGTGCACTGGATATTGACTTTCAACAAACAGTGTGCGGTATCGGTGATATGTTGGGTTTCAAGGAAAAGCGTCTGCTTGAAGCGAATAAAACTCACACGTCTGACGCCACAGTTAACATTATAAAAGTGAACAGTATACTGATAAGGTGTAATATAGCGCAAGGATCATACAAGAACGGTAAAAACGAGCACACGCTGCACTCGCTCTATCCGTCAGTCGAACCAGGATTCAAAATAATTGAATCACCTACAAACGTCATATACCTACCTGTGAATGTGAGTCGTTTGGACAACATAACATTATCTTTACACGATCAGGACGGTGACGTAATAGATTTTTGCGGAGAAGTCATCACTGTGCGTTTACATCTAAAACGACTATAGACATGGGCTTGTACTTTGTTTCTTCGCCACCGCTGCTACCACAGTCGTCAGTAATAAAAAAAAAAAAGAAGAAGAAGAAAGATCAGTTAGGAAACGCATCAGTACTCGTTCGAAACTGAAACGATTAACATCAGTTAACCGTCGTTTCCTGATTTCACTGGGTTTTGTTGTAAACAAGTAGCATGGCGAGTGGAATATTATCTGTGGAGCAGCAACCGTTCTTTGAAGACAGTATCACGCACTTTTCATTTCACTCACACGCACCGTACGCAACAACAAGATATGGAAACAATGATGAAATACGTGTGCCAATACAACAACAGGACGTCTTTACACTGCCGTCAGAAAGTTTCCTCTACATCGAAGGCAAGTTGGTTAAAAACCCTAGTGTGGCTGCAGATACTGCACTGAATGTGGAACTGGTGAACAATGCTATAGCATTTCTCTTTGAAGAGATTCGTTACGAGTTGGCCGGAGTGGTAGTGGACCATACCAGAAACGTCGGTGTTACATCAACTATTAAAACTTTTCTATCACTCAACAACAACACACGTAACGCAATGGAAAACGCAGGTTGGGTGGCGCCGACCACGAACATATTAAAAGTGAATGATGACGGCGAATTCAACTTTTGTATACCACTGAAAATGCTAATGGGATTCGCAGAAGACTATACACGCATCGTGCCGAACGTGAAACAAGAACTTATACTCCTACGCACATCTACCGACATAAACGCTATGGTTTTAGCAAGCGTACAAACGACTGCTAATTGTGTTCTTGAACTAGATAAAGTTTACTGGAAAATGCCTTATGTACATGTAGCTAATGCGTACAGATTACCACTGTTACGACTCATAGAGAAAGACCATCCGATAACTATGCCTTTTAGGACCTGGGAGTTGCACGAGTATCCTGCCTTACCACAGACTAAAAGGCAGAATTGGATTGTCAAGACCTCGAGTCAGCTAGAAAAACCACGCTTTGTTGTGTTAGCGTTTCAGACAGCAAGAAAGAATGTACTGACAGCACACGCCGATGAATTTGATCATTGTAACGTGATCAATGCGAGACTGTTTCTAAACGACAAGTATTATCCTTACGATAATTTAAACTTGGATATTGGGAAAGACCGTTTTGCATTATTGTACAATATGTACGCTAGTTTTCAAAGTTCGTATTATCACCGTTTAGACGTCAGCCCAGTACTGACACCAGAATTATTCAAATCAAAAGCCCCGCTGTTTGTATTCGATTGTAGCAGACAAGACGATGCGCTTAAGTCTTCAGCAGTTGATGTACGTTTAGAATTTGAATCGTCAATGAATTTTCCTACACAGACAACTGCCTACTGTATGATACTACATGATTCGCTTGTAGAATATATGCCATTGTCCAACACAGTACATAGACGTGTTTAAGTCTTATTTTATACATATTTTGTAAATACTAGTTTTAAATATATATATATTTTCATATTTGTAACATTATAATATTGGAGCTGTGTGTGTGTGTGTGTGTATGTATTTTAATTGTAAAACTAGTTTAGATATATTTTAATACTTGTAACAATATAATCTTGGAACTGTTTATGTTTTTTTAAAAAATTGTAAATACTAGTTTAGATATATTTTCATACTTGTAACAATATAATAGTTTAGATATATTTTCATACTTGTAACAATATAATCTTGGAGCTGTGTATGTATTTTTAATTGTAAAAACTGTTTAATATAATCTTGGAGCTGTGTATGTATTTTTAATTGTAAAAACTGTTTAATATAATCTTGGAGCTGTGTGTATGTATTTTAATAAATGTATATATTACACACACTTTATTATTATTATTTGTATAACCCACTCCATAATTTATACTTACTTGCAACAAACTAGCGAGCGTTGTCCACACACACGTACCCTTAAATGACGGACGTTGTATGCACACTGAAGGCTTGCACGCTTAAAATTCAGCTATACCTAAAATATATCTTCAATTAGAAGTGAGACATAATAATTTGATCATACACACACGCGCACACACACACACACACACATGTATTAAATTCAATAAATAATAATGCGCTTGATAATGTTTTAATGCAAATAATTTTAGGAAAGTCTACATTCCACTTTCATAAGGAAATAGTCACCGCTTACAGCTATGCATGTATGTACATGTCCACAACAGAATTAGAGAGATATAAATGTCATCATTCGCTGTGACCTACTTTCTAAATTTGTTACATTAAAAATGTTTGTTTAAAGCAATATTTCAGAGAATTGTAACAGACATAATAATTTTATCATACACACACACACGCATACACACACACATGTATTAAATTCAATAAATAAATAATGCGCTTGATAATGTTTTAATGCAAATAATTTTTACGTTTAAATAAAATCTGTACACTCACCAAACTAGTATGTGTGTGTTGTCTATACACCCTTAATGATGGAAGTTGTGTATACAAACAGTCTTTCAACTATTTAAAAAAAATGCAGTGATAGATTTCACGATGTATCAGCACACGCAGGCGGTCAAATGAGAAATTGCCACTATAAAAATACGGTAAGAATATATTTCAGAAAATTGTATCAGACATAATAATTTGATCATACACACACACATGTATTAAATTCAATAAATAAGGCGCTTGATAATGTTTTAATGCAAATAATTTTTACGTTTAAATAAAATCTGTACATACAATAAAAATTATGCTTATTTATTAACGTATTCAAAATGTTTCAAGTACACTTACTTATTTGAATGAGTCATGTATTAAATTCAATAAATAATGCACTTGATAATGTTTTTAAAGTGAATAATTTTTACGTTTAAATAAAATCTGTACATACATTAAAATTAATATAAAAATACGGTAAGAATATATTTCAGAAAATTGTAGCAGACATAATAATTTGATCATACACACACGCATACACACACACACATGTATTAAATTCAATAAATAATGCGCTTGATAATGTTTTAATGCAAATAATTTTTACGTTTAAATAAAATCTGTACACTTACCAAAACTAGTATGTGTTGTCTACACACCCTTAATGATGAAAGTTGCGTATGCTGAAGACGTACAAACAGTCTTTCAACTATTAAAAAAAAAAAAGAAAAAATGCAGTGATAGATTTCACGTTGTATCAGCACACGCAGGCGGTCAAATGAGAAATTGCCACTAATTTACTTCGCGTATATATTGTACACTGGTAGTGGGAGAAAGCTTGCGTGTCCGTTTTTAGAGTAAATACTTTCTAATCCATAAGTAATCCTAATTACTGTCAGCGCTAATGATTGTCAGGTGTCAAATTAGAAAGTAGGACGCCCGATTTAGACGACGTACACAAGGTTAATGACCTCTGGTTTAAGTTAACGAATAATAACTATATCTAATTCTGTATCGTTGTGTGTGTGTGTGTGTGTGTGTGTGTGTGTGCATACATAGTTAATCTTTCTATCACTAATTACCACACTGAATATAACTTTTTAATGACGAAATATTATTATTTCATTGTTTACGATATATATATATTTAATTAATGCAAAAATGAATTTTTAAAATTACGATGGTCTGTAAACCATATTTAAGTTCGTGTACACATACAAATCGATTTGAATAAGGGAATTCTTGTCAACGTTTGCAGCGAGAGAGAGACATACACAATGTGTGTATGTGTATGTGTACACAAAACTTTTGAAAATACCTTATTTCAAGGAGATTTTTTTATGTGTAACACTTTACCACACACAGACTTGATCAATGACTGTCATGTGTCAAAATTAGAAGTAGGACGCAACGAGGTAGGCGATAAATATATTTCCTGGTGATTATATTTTAGTATCGCTAATTACAATAATCCATAAGTAGCACGACTTACTGACGCTTATGTAAAACCGATGACATAAAAAGAGAGAGAGAGCTAGCGAGAGAGAGTGTGAGAGAGAGAGAGAGAGTTTATATCGTGATCGATAACTGTGTCTAGAGACAAAGAGAGAGGAAGGGAGAGAGAGTTGATACATTGATATCGAAGTCGTCAACAGTCATATAATTTACTATACACTATAATGCGTCTGCTAATATAGTTTGAATTTCCCACCGAAGAAAAATGTTGACAGATCTGTTCTATACACAATAATGCAGGATTGGTAACCCTGATCATATATTTTAATATACACTATAATACACAAACATATCAAGTTTGAACCCATACATAGGTTGGTAAACCTGATCATATAGATTTAATATACATTATAACACACAACAAATTTGAACTCATGCAAGGTTGGTAACCCTGATCATATATTTAATATATACACTATAATGCATCAAGTCGGAACCTCCCCACCCACCACCTTTGGGATGCTGCGGGTCCAGCTGATAGAAAGTGAAAGTGATCTAGGCTCGCGAAAGGCGGCATATAAAAAAATAAAAAATTATATTCGCGGATGCTGTGGTCCAGATACGCGAAAAAGTCGCGGATGCTGTGGTCCAGTAGAAAGTGAAAGTGATCTAGGCTCGCGAAAGGCGGCATATAAAAAAATAAAAAATTATATTCGCGGATGCTGTGGTCCAGCTGATAGAAAGTGAAAGTGATCTAGGCTCGCGAAAGGCGGCATATAAAAAAATAAAAAAAATTATATTCGCGGAAATTCGCGGATGCTGTGGGTCCATTGGTGGTGGGGAGAGCGTGGGAAAAAATCTTGGACCGCGGGAACGGCGGCATCTCTTTGATCTTGTTTTTTAGCGTTTTTTATGTTTTTTAAGAAAGGCGGCATTCCTTTGTGAGTCAGGACCAGTATTTTCCCCCTACTGTGAATCATCACAAATTAACACATCTTCCGGAAGCTCTTCACGCCGTTTCGCTTCAGCGAAAGCTCCGCCGCAGACGTCAAGACATCAACGAACTCAAGATTCTGCTGTTAAGACTCAGCCTCTTTTAGTCCAGCAACTTTGCAGGACGTGAATTCTGATCGCTGTGACTCACATCTTTAGTCTATGGAAGTCGACGACACCTCCAACTGTACAGTAGCGAATAGACTGACCCGCGAGAAGAGACTCGCAACCCATTGGAAGCTGCAAATCAGTTTGTGTATTCGGCAGGAGGCATGTCCGAGGTCTTTGCCGACTCTATGGAAACACAATTTACAGTCCATCAAGACGTCTCGGACACTACCCACCTGGTAGTCGTCCGGGACATCCTATCTGGATATATTTCCCGTATATCACTTGATTCTCCCACCTTTTTCGGTAAAGGCAAACTTATGTCGGCTTAACCGCCGTCGCGTCGCCGGTTCTGACCATATCGGGGCCGCAGCTCTACAACACCTCCCGGCGTCAGGGTGTTGAATTAGTCCTTGTATCTTCAATTTTTGTCTTCGAATACAGTATTTCCCCTGGCTGTGGAAAACAGTGGAAGTGAAAACTGTGGAACGCTTGCACACCGCTATCGCCCCATATCGCTATTGTCAGTCATTTACAAGGTGTATGAGCGTCTCCTGCTGTCCCTTATCTCGCCGCTTTTGGATAATTTCGTACTCAGAGAACAGCTGAGAGCACTCTACTCCAGCTAGTTTGCGTTGTTAAGAATTTGTCCGACGCCGCTAACAGGAAGGAGTCTAAGGACTTTGTCTTTTTGGATGTGGGCAAATCCTTCAATAGAATCTGGCATAAAACCATTCTTTTTAAAGTGGCCTATTCTTCCGACCTCACTGCTGTCGTATCTAAGCGATCGCACTTTCAGGGTCTCTGTTCTACAGTTCGACCCGTCATTGCTGGCGTCCCCCAGGAATCTTTCATCTACCCAGGTCTGTACATTTTGTACACGAACGACGTGCCGGTTTTGCTCGACAATATGTGTCATTGCAGCTCTCTATCCTCGCGATTTACGGGTACTAATATGTAGCGTCAGTTGGACTGACTAAGGAAATGGCGGGTGGCGATCAACAAAGTAAAATCCGAGGCAATTTGCTTCACTCGTAAGTCTGTTTCCCGATGTCAGTCCTTGTCCATAGACGAGAGACCTATCTCATGGAAAGAGTGAAAGAAGTTTTTAGGCGTCAAGCTTAACCGGCGTCTAAGCTTCTGTAACCCTCAAGAAGGCTCTTGGCGTCTCTCAAACTGTTTGCAATGATCTCGTGTCCCAATCGCGTAACTATGCGCACAAAAGTGTCAATGTATCTTCCGTTTCTTCGGTCACTATCGACATATGCGGGACACGCTTGATCTCGGTTCCTGTTATCTGACAATGGTAAACTTCAAATTATTATTGCTCGTTATTTTGTGCGTACCTTTGTAAGTGGTAACATTTATTATGTGATCATATTATACGTATATTGAACAATTATAAACTTAGAAAATTATTGGGTATGAATTCTTCGTTATAGCAACAGTTATTAAAGTGGTTGGTAACGTATTCTCTGGTGTTCAATTATTTTGTTCCAACGTTTAAAGATGATAATCCGTGCGAACTTCGTAACAATATTCTCCAAACCTTTAGTAAGAATAAACAAGATATTCGACTTTACCAGTTAAGATAAATTAGCCAGAGTTATATACACTTTAAACTTTTGATATCTGTGTAGCAGTTACGCCAATCTGAGTAGTTACCCAATTTTCAGGCCTAAACAACTTGGTAGAAAATAACATAAGTTTGTAAAGCCGGGTCTCCCTTCTAGTCTGTCGATCTAAATACTCGAGATGTGACCACAAACGGAGTGATGGCAATTTAAGTGAATATAAATTCCTACAGTTGTGGTACAGGTGATGGCTACATGTGGAAAAAAAAATTAATTAACGAAATGCTATATCAAATGTTTGTAAAAATAAATGACAGACAAATATCCAATTAGTGTACGTCAACCATCACAGCGGGCAGCTTGATTTATTGATAACATCTTCCGCATTGTTGTCATACGTTATGATACTCTGTAAATCATAGGAGCCTGATAAAACAGGCTGATAACCGGTGTTTCCAAATCATAAATATCCATGACTTTTAAATACTGTAGTTAAAGAAGTTTTCTAGGATTTAAACGAATAACAATGTGTTTAGATACCTAACGTTTTTTCATAACACCGAAAGTTTCGTCTACTGTACGATAAGGCATCCTCATCGAAATTGTCGGCCTCATATCAGGACACATAAACTGGTTGCAAAACGCCGATAAAAATGCATAGAGAGGCTTGGGAAGACGTGGATAGCAAAATAAAAACAAAAGATAAGGATTCGACTGGAGAATTCTCAATATAAGTGTAATTAATTAATACTTATTATTTTGTACAACGTCTTTTGTCATGTGTCAGATACTACTCTTATTAGTAGTATCGGTAAAAGTTTTAATCTACAAACGTTTTATTTTTGGATTTGATAATTTAAAACGTCTTGTAAGAGTCGGTGTGACCCAATTGTTTTTACCTCTGTAAAAAATGAAAAGAAATTAATTTATCTTTATGTTAAGGAAAATATAAATTAAAATTCTATTAAAGCAAAACTGAAAGTGCTTTAATTTTTATAAATATCCTTACATAAATGTGTCACTGCTTTCTACAAAGCTCACATAAACGTTGTTCAATTCCTAAATAATACTTTTTATCTTCCGTTGCACCCAATTGTAAACTTAATGGCAATCATTATTACAATCTTTGTTTTAAATCATCATGTTTAACTGATTCATGATCGTCATCAATAAGATTAAATAGCCGCTTACCAATATACAAAATACATTCACCAAAAATGTTATGCAATATTTACGTCCAAGGTAGCCTATTTTACCTCGTTTTATTTCACAAAATTCTTCTACCTCGCGTTGTAAAATGACGAATAATCCCTAATTCACCAAAACACAGCTTATTCATTTGTGTACCCGACATTGATACAAAAGTAAACAACTGTTACAGACATATGTACCAACGTTGCAAAAAAAAATAGGTTTTGAATCGGAAATGTGTATCGCAGGAAATTTAAAAATTGCCTGAAATTGTATATCAAACCTTGTTTTTTATGATGTTTGTATGTCGACAT
This sequence comes from Magicicada septendecula, assembly GCA_034769895.1. Taxonomy (NCBI): domain Eukaryota; kingdom Metazoa; phylum Arthropoda; class Insecta; order Hemiptera; family Cicadidae; genus Magicicada; species Magicicada septendecula. The sequence goes on along the minus strand of CM068373.1, from coordinate 306,804,062 downwards.
CAATGTTCGGATTCACCTACCATTTTGTAAGAAGAGAATACTAAGACTATTTAAATATTAAATTTTTTATTATTTTTTAGGAATTTAGTTTATGACAGCAACAAAAATTAGATTTGTAATACGTAACATCAAAGTTTTTCAAGGCAGTCTTCTATAGCATCATAATGCTTGTAAAATGTAACCTGCCTATTTCAGTTTTAAGTAGAAAGTGCATAAATGAATAAATATTTCAGTAATTGTGTTTGTCTATGATAATAACTAATTTACACATTATTCATTAATAGCATAAACACACACACGCACGCACACACACACACACACACACAGAGGCGTGCAGGGTTTAAAACGATTTTTGCAAAAAAAAAGTTTGTTCTCTTATAAGTTAGTTTTTTTGATGACCTAATTAACACCAATGATTATGCAGGTAAATAAACACTATATGATGCAGAAAATGTATTACGATTAAATAGTAAATTATTTCCAGACACGCACATTGCGATTAATTTCCAGTGTGGCGTTGATTTCATTAGAGGCAACATTACGCTCGACTAATTAATTACAAAGTGACAGAACTGTTGAAGTAAATTAAAACCATGTTGATGTGCTGAATGCGTTCGTTCGTGTTGAAAATTTGTCTGCCAACTTCTTATTTCATCTGGCAGAAGACGGACCAGTTCCGAACAATCTGTCGTTTTCTGTACAACAAACGATGTTGTTTGTTGTACATATGATGTACGATGTTATACATACGATGTTGTATGTAGGCCTACATCACTGATATCGACTTATCTTGCTTGTCTTCTGAAACTTTCCGAGAAAGTTTGCGACTCGGTCGTTTCCGAATAATATGAAAATTATCGTGGCTAATGTTTGTCACATATTAAATTCTGTGCTGTGTTTTAAAGCTAGAATAAATTCTAGATATGATACACAGTAACAGTCGATTGGCAGTGGACGAATATCATCGCGGCAAGAATATTACCAGCAGTTCCCTAATATAAAATTATTGTTATGTAGTCGAGAAAGAAGATGTTAATATTACATATGTAATACACTAATATGGTGGGATCAGTAAATTATACAAGTTTTAAACAAGACGGGTTTTTATTTGGAAACCTGACGGGGCCATCGTGTTAGACTGCCTGCCTACTGCGTTAACATCCTCCGAAAGGGTCGTCTATTGTTTACTTTCATTGTACCTAAGCAAGTCGTCTATTCATACATATTTAAGGAACTCTCCAACCAACGTGGTCCCGTATAGTTTCTTAAAGGCCATTTTATTTAGACGGGGTTCAGTGTTCTATCAACGTCGTGTTTTCTTGAAGCGTTCATCAGTAACACTGCAGGTGTGTAATCCAGTGCCAGTGCGTTTTGTTACATCAGATTTTAAGCGGTAAACTGAATAGCGAGATGGATTTCAACAGTTTAGATTCATTAAAAAATTATATACTAAAGAGATGCCTTAAAAACTGTGCTGAAGACTGGAAACTTATGAAAAAATCAACTAACTGTGTAAAAGTGTGGAGCAAACGTGCATATTAATTACGGGCAAAATAGAAACTTGATTTACAGATGTGGAGCAAAAAAACTGTAGAGTGAAAAAATATGTACGGGAAAGTACTATATTTGGAACTGACGCGTTCTTCCCGTCATCTTGTTGCCCGTTTTAGTTGCATGGATTTTGAAGTATCCTTTTTCTTGAATTATGAACTTGACCGAGCTTCTCCGGCCACATATAGGTGGTACGGAGTCATATGTCAGGGATTCATCTCACTTTCTTGAAAGGCTCGGTGGGTTGTCGTTGCAGCCTGGAGACATAATGGTCAGCTTTGACGTGGTTTCGTTGTTCACCATGGTGCCCGTAGATGATGTCCTTGGCCACTTAGCTAACCTTTTTCCGGCAGACATTACAGCGCTTTTCCGGCATGTTCTGAAAACTACATATTTTCAGTACGGCGGTGAGTTCTTTGAAATGATTGATGGTGTGGCCATGGGGAGTCCACTCAGTCCTGTAGTGGCGAACTTTTATATGGAACGGTTCGAACAGCGGGCAATTACATCTTTTCCGCTGAAGCCGAGGTGCTGGTTCCGGTATGTTGATGACACATTTGTTATCTGGAGCCATGGTGAGGAAGAACTCGGCAGGTTCCTGGCACATCTCAATCAGGTTCACCCACGGATACAGTTTACTGTCGAGAGAGAGACCGACAATCAGCTGGCTTTTCTGGACGTGTTGGTCCTTAGAAGGTCCGATGGCAGCCTCGGACATAAAGTTTATAGAAAACCGACGCACACTAACCGCTATCTCCATAAACAGTCGAACCACCATCCCAGCCAGAAGAGGGCGGTGTTGAAGACCTTGGTGGACCGGGCTAGGAGGATATGCGAGCCCCGGTACCTCGATGATGAGCTGCGCCACCTCGAACTAGCGCTGCAGGCCAATGGGTATTCCGTCGGGGAGGTGAGACGTGCGGTCCGGCCGAGAAGAACAGCCAGGCCGGAAGTGGATTCGCGTGAGACCGTCGGTTTCGCGGCGTTGCCCTACATTCATGGGGTGACGGACCGCATTGGTAGGCTGCTCAGTCGGCACGGTGTGAGGCCAGTATTCAAACCGACAAAGAAGATACACCAGTTCTTGCGGCCGACGAAGGATGTCCGAGACCCGCTGTCATCGTGCGGTGTGTACGGAGTTTCCTGCTCATGCGGCCAGGTGTACATTGGTACCACGAAGCGCAGCGTCCGCACACGCGTGGGTGAACATAGCCGTTACTGTAGACTGGGCCAGCCGGAGAAGTCTGCCGTGGCCGAACACGCGCTCGCCAAATGCCGACCATCGGATCCGTTTCGATGAGACGAAACTCTTGTCGGCGGTGAGCGATTACTTCCCTCGTCTTCATATGGAGTCCGTCTTGATTCAGAAGCATGCTGCGATCGCTATGAATCGACGGGGCGAAAGCATCTCATTAAGTGCATTATGGCATGGCGCGATACGAGCCTCTCACACACCTTCTTGTTTCTGATTGGCCGGTGATGTTTACTTACCTGTGCGGGGGTTGCAATTAGTAAACAATTAGCACAGGTGGCATCGCGGGAAATCAGCAGCCTTCCCCACAGTATTTCTTGGAAAACAAGTGAGTCACATAATGGCGTATCTTGGTGCGAGCCAATCATATACCATCTCTGTTGTGATTGGTTGATGGTGTCATTTTTACCTGTACGTGGGACTTTGCTGAATTTATATGTACAGGTAGCATGGCAGGACAGCTTTAGTCTATACCACAGTACTGTGGGCCTGCACGTAAACACCCCGAGTGCAGAAATCTTATTCCACTGATGATGGCAGCCAGTGGTGCTGCCGAAACGTTTGGTTTTGTTTTTAACCATGGACCACGGCCAAACAGCCCGGATATTTTTCATAATTCAAGTGACACCGGCCGTGAAAGCCTAAGGAATAATTTATCCTTTTTCTGTCATTGTGAGTGAGACTGGTTTGTCACAACCAACGGCCGAAAAATTAACACATTCCTTCAGAGAAATTCTTGTTGTGTGGCTGATTGAAAATTCTTGCAAAATTGGGGATGTAGGGCATACTGTCGAAGTTGATGAAAGTGCATTCGGTAGGCGGAAATACAATAGCGGGCGATTAAGTAAGATTCATTGTGTGTCGGTGGAACCCAAAAATAATCAGTATCTTTCTATATTATCTTAAGCAGCTAGAGCTAGATTCTACTGAAGCAGTTAAGACAGAAATTATATGGTAAATACTTAAAGACATTAGTCTTATTTTGTTAGGACAAACAGTAACAGAATAGTTACTGTTCAATCCGAGTACGCTCATTTTTATTTTAAAATGTACCTCAGACAATTTCACGGGGCCATTCTAAATTTTACCTGATATACCTGCAGTAATTGTATTTTGGAACACTAAGCAATACTTTTAAGGTCGTAAATGGGATCGTTTACGACTAAAGCAGGCAGTCCGACTAGATGGCCCCGTCAGGTTTCCATAACCCAACAAGCCAATCCTACGGTCGTCTTTCGACGATTTCCGGGGAGTGCAAGAGAAGGACCAACTCGTCATCCTCCATTACTCCGCGTCGCGACCTTCAATAGAGCTCCCGCCGCTGGGACAACGATGTATGAGGGGGTTCGAGCTGTGTCCTGCTACCCGCCAACTCAAACTTTTCAAATTAGAATTATGTAAACGGGATCACTAGAAGTACTGTAATGTTAAGGCGTTTTGCAGTTCTTTATTACAAAGAGATTTCCTGTAATGAAGTTCTATTTTACACTCTTTATGTACATCGTTGGAGCGTTTGTCATTTATGAATGAAATAGTTTAGCAATTCAATTATTTGTACACTTATTAAAAATGCTTGACTTGATGATATATAGTCTTTTGTACTTTTCTCAATTATACTAGGATATTGCGTTTCCTATTATTTTAATTCTTCAGTCAGAAAATTGAAAAAGTCGTCTCCTATCGTCAAAAGTAATTTAATAACTGGAGTTGTAATCATGTTCCTTCCGACTTCATTAATCTTACATCCTACAAATGATAATTTTTTCTTCGTTTTTTAAACTTAGTTTCAATTTTATATATTAAAGTTTACTATACTTATCGTTTTAAATCATTATTATCACTTTTATACTTCTGATGTTACAAACTTGTTCTGTGTAAAGTGGATCGGGTTTCTATGTTTACTGATAAATTTTAAACACGCTTGCAGAAGTAATATTATCTGGAATATGTAATAACATAGAAATAATGCAAGAAACTGTAATAGTAAGAGTTATTTAAAAAGAAAAATTTACATACATAAATGTGTATAATACGTTTTGTCATAATATTATGTCCGCATTCGTATTATAATATTATACAATTTTACTACAAAAGTTTAATATAGAGGCACTAAAATAGTTCATATATCTTTGGCTCCCAGATAAACAGCACTAACAATATCAACGGTGGTATAAGAAGAAGAATATATCTCGCCAATAAAACATATTATGTATTTAAAAAGCACCTGACATCTAGATTTATCTCAAGAAGCACGAAATGCAAAATTTACAAACAATTATCAGGCCAGTGCTGACATATGTTTCAGAAACCTGGACAATGACAAAGAATAGCGAGAGACTTCTAGGTTGCTGTGAAAGACGGATTCTAAGAACAACATTTAGAGGAGTACAAGAGAATGGAATGTGCGCAGGCGCTATAATTATAAACTATGGCATCTTTACAAAGAGCCGGACATTGTCAGCATAATCAACATATACAGGCTAAGGTCGGTTGGACACATAGAGAGAATGGAGGAAGGTAAGCCTACGAAACATATTTTCTACCAAAACCAATGAGTAGTAGAAAAAGGGGAAGACCCCAGAGTAGATTCAAAGACCAGATAGAGGAGGACCACGGAAAGGTGAACATAAGAAACTGCAAAGCCAGAGCATGCAAGAGGGAGGAATGGAATCAACTCTTGGAGGAAGTCAAGACCCACCAAGGGTTGTAGAGGCACGGCTGATGATGACTAAAATTTTGTAGTAACTTTTAAACTTGCATTTTTGTTACCTTTAGCGTTTCTTAAACTCTTAAATGCTTAGTGGTGCAATTTCAGTAATTACTGGTTTTTGGCTAACTGAAAATTTAGTATTCATTATTGTAGTAAGTTATTTTACCGTTAACACCTAAGTTATTTTTAAGTTATTCTAGCCGTCTATCGCATATTAGTGGCTACTTCTGCTTATCCGAACAATCTAGCTCCGTCACAACGGAGCGGAAGAGCCAAAAATGCGCATCTGTTCCGTATTGCCACCTAATATTAGCTATTACTAAGCTACCTTTGGCCTGCAATATTTTCCTTTAATGTTGAGGTGCAGTACTGTACCCTCTTAGATCGTCGTTCAATTGACATCCACTAGAAACATACGTACCACATTAATCTCTTCGTGTCGATTGATTCTAATACGCTCATGCTAATTACCAATCTATTCCGTACCTTTATATTACGTTCCTCACTCTACCATGTCTTGTAAGTCTACAACGCTTTATTCAATAATGCCTCTCTACACCTTGGAATTTTGAATCTACTTTTTGGATTAATCTTTCATGGCACTGGATCGTATGTGGTAACGCTTACGACTATCGCTTCTTAAGCCTGTATTTCGTAATATTGTTTACAATAATAGACTAGTTGTCTGGTTGCAGTTTTAGCTTACAATAATCTAATATAGACTTCTTCTTGGATACCCTATATGTCTTTCCTTACACAAGGTATTTATATTGTGCTGTATTTTATATAATTTTCCCGATAAGGAACAAATCTTTACCTTCATTCCAAACTACAAGATATTATGGTTTTATCAACATATTCTTGATGCCCAACTCATCTTCAGCTGGAATGACTTGATAATCTGCAAAATTTAGGGTAGCACTCGTCAACAAAGAAATAATGGTAGGTTTTTTTCTGTATCAAAGTAGTCAAGTCCAACAAAAAATATGATAAAAGGCTATTATATCGGAACACTTTTATTAGCTCTGGATATTAAGATATGCAAACATATGAATATATTACAACGTAACAAGTTGCAAATTTAATATAATTTAAATTTGTGGAGCCCCACGTTCTTTGGGACGCCAAAATTATACAACGGTACACATTGCTGTATTTAATGTAATTTTAATTGGTGCTATGTTTATACGCATATAACATTTATATACAACATTAGTAACAACGTGTATGTATAAATGGGATTCAGGTGTAATTATAATAAGAGTAGTCCTTTTATGAATCGTAATATGTTTTCATTTATTAATGCAAACACACATAACAAAGATAATAATATTATAGTAATACTTGATTCGCCATGGCTTGAGTGCCCCCACTCTCGTCTCATTTCACATATTCGCACTTTTTTGCCAATCGCACTGTTTAGTGCGGATTTCAAGGTAATCTAATAATGTCTAATTTAATTACACACATGATATGTAATTATCAAAATGATCGCATCATTAGTGTAATTATTATGCTTTAAAAATCGCACAGAATTCGCACTGATTATCCGAATTACGTAGAATTCGCACTGCACATGTGTCTGATTTTTACGCATTTTTAGAAGTTTTTACATTCTTTCCAACATTTATGGTTTGCTTAAAATTAAATATAATCTTAATTTAGCATTTACTTGGGGTGGGATTGCAAACTTTCAGGCTCAAACAGGCTTCACGCACACACTCTATTTACTTGTGTACACGCTTACAGCGGTAATCGCGTGATATTTCTTGTTGATTCCTGTTTGAAAGCCAGCTTCCAATTTCACACCTGCTCGTCTATTATATATTATTAAAATTAAATTAAATATTTATTTATTTCATATACGCGCATTACAGCCTATGCTTGTATTGTCGCAATATATAAGTTTACTCTTACCGTTAGATTTCGTACATTTATATTGTTACGACGGGGTAGTGATCGTCGTATGGTACAGTGGAAAACAAAATACAAGACACTAATTAAGTCACTAAAAACCGGCTTTAATTATCACAAATAACAGTTTATAATCAACTCGTACAATACTTCCAGTTAAATTTGTCCACACGCAATAATAATGTCAAATATAAAGAATTCCGCACTATAATCACATTTTTCACTAATACAACACTTGCGACGCCCTGTATAAATCGCCCGACAGAACACTGAACTCTAAGCGGCAGATATGGGCTATTTATACTCTACATGGTTCCATAATATGCGTCTTTAACAAACACGTGAAAATTCTACAGAATACTTCAGGACGGCCATGGCAAAAACACACACCGTTGGACTAGTCAAGAAGCTTCTAGAACGACGAGAACATCGAACGCACGAGACGTTCCGCATTTCGTAATAGTGCCTCGCATGTCAAGCGTCACGTATGCATTACAATAGCCGAGAAAAGAGTAGAACAACGTTCTCCAATGTACCAGAACGTTCCGTAATCGCGTAACACTTTTTCCGCATTACGTCAAATTATAAAACTTTACCTACAATTTTCAGCATTTCCAGAAATTTTTTTTAAATTTGAATTATACTTCTAGGACATAGGCTATTATTGTGTAATTCCAACAATCGTCAGGAAGTATAGTTGTATCGATGTGATACACTTGCCCCGAAACCTTCTGTCCATCACTGAAATGGCTTGGTGGAAGCGCTTACTGTACTACAATTGCTTGGGATAGAAGTCAAGATATGAATCAAGAAACAGTGTTTCAAACGACATATTGCAGCCTAGTTCTCGATATGTTGTTAAAAATTTAGGTAACAGCTACACCGTAGTTTACAGCTCTTCGATCACCCAAGAAGCTGTCAACAACAGATTTTATGGTATGCTGCTACTTTTTCTATTCACTCCAATTAAAGATTTCATCTTTAAACATGTCACAAATCTGTTTACCAACAAAGATTCTCTCCTCGATCTAATCATCACTCCAGTAGCGTGGCGTCCATATAACCGCTGTTGCCGGCGGCAACAGTACTGGAAATAAAAGAAAATAATATTAATTATATCACAGAATAAGTACTTTAGTTATTGAATAATTAGAAATCCGAACAATATTAGTAGGGAAACATGAAGAAAAACTTGAAGACTAGGCATTTCCACCGTCTTGTGTTGCCGGCTCAGACATAGGCAATCTTTTACTGCGTACGGTCATTGACCTCTTAGTAGTGTAAAACCATGGAGGAGGAGACAACATTCGTCCACCCAATGTGTTGCAGCTGTATAAACCGGCAAACCGCTCAGTTAGCAGCTTTTTTCGTTTCGAAACCAACGTCCAGCAGTTACTACATATCTATTTGCGTTTTGTTCGTTTAGTTGTGTGTTTCTTTGTTTGTCTTTATTATTTTTAATTCCATTATTTGCGTTCTGATTTATTCTGTGTAAGTATGGTGAGAGTCAGATCCCGTTGAACCAGGACCCTCTTCTTCTGCCAGCAAATGATAGAAAATACTCTAAAAAAATATTTTGGCTCTAAAAAGAATATTTTGGCCTAAAAAAACACTTGGTACTAGAAAATATTCGAATTAATTTTTAGGTTAAATTTTAGACCTTTCGCAATCGGCAACAGGTGTTATGTACCCACTCTACGCCACTGCATCACTCAGAAAATGTTCTCTTCAAACACCTGAAAGCTTCTACTTCCTGATTCATAGCCTTCACAAAATTTTCATCAGCCAAAATGTAATATGTACGGTGGCAGCATGACTTTATCATGGTAGCTAAGGGACTGTTGCAGAATTGGAATATTTCACTAAATTGTAAACGAAATTTCTAGTTTTTATAAAAATTAGAGCTAAGTAAGAGATTTAAATGTCAGGATTGCTTTTCTTTCATCAAAATTAGTAACAACTGGTTTTTTAAATGTCAGGCCAGTGAAATTAGCTTTCCAACTCTATTAGATATCTTACACTGCAACGTCGTCTTCTCCACTTATCCAAAGCTCTATTTAAATATATTTCAAATAGAGTCAGGGGGAAACATTGTTTCAAATCTTTTGGCACTTAAAGTTTCCCTGACAGTTTGAAACAAACTTGCATACATCTTGTGTTTTTACGTTGCTATTTTACGGCATACTATACACCTTTTTAAACCTTTGTTGGCTTATGACTTTCTACAATTTTCTGAGTCAGTCACTGTCATACGTTTGGCTAAATCAGTACGTATCATATATGTTGCTAGATTATATGCAAAATTATATAACTTACTCTATGTAAGGATATTATCTATTCTCGAACGTATTGCTTATCACTTTGGTTTTCAACACTTTTATAATAGTGTCATAAATTCTAGACAAGTTATTGGTGACACCTATTCGTTTATAATTTGAGCAACCCTTCGCTTCACTTATTATTGGTGACACGTATTTTTATATGATTTTAGTAATCCTTCCTGTCTACTTACATTTATTTCCGGTTTACTTACACTACATTCCGGTCTACTTCCAGTTTTCTTACAGTTCTTAAAATTTTAAGGTTTCATAAATAAATTTCCATTACACGTTTCATTATCGGGTACACAAATGAATAAGCTGTGTTTTGATAAATTTGTTCTTCCTCATTTTACAAGCGAGGTAGATGAATTTTGTGAAATAAAACGAGGAAAAATACGTTACCTTGGTTATAAATATTGCATAACAGTTTTGGTGAATCTATTTTTTAAAGCGGCCTACACACATGGGAACCTGGTTCGCCGAACTTGGTTCGGCGAACCAAGTTCTTGGTTCGTTACTCCCTACACACAGTGGAGGGGAATGTGAACAACGGTTCGCCATTTCACCAGTTTCATTCCAGCAGTTGGGATGAGTTCTTCGAAGATTGCAGCTGCTATTGTTGTATTAGATGAGTTTGGGGGTTTTACAAGAAAGAAGAAGAAAAGATCGCAATGGACCAAGCAGTGGCTTCGTGAGAGAGAGAAGTGGTCTCACCTCAATCTCTTATATCACCTTAGGGAGAACAGTGCGAAAGATTACACCAATTATTTAAGAATGACCGAAACAGAATTCAATTATTTATTGGAACTTGTGACACCCTACATATCAAAGCAGGATACTCACATGAGAAAGTCGATATCGGCCGAACATCGCCTCGTTGCTACACTTCGCTACCTAGCTACTGGAAGAAACTTGGAGGACTTAAAGTTTTCGTGCGCCATATCACCACAAGCACTGGGGAAAATAATTCCCGAAACATGCATAGCAATTTACAAGACCCTGCATAAAGACTTCATAAAAGTAAATTTATTACGTTACTTCATTTCTATATTTTATTAACAAAGTTCTTTTCATAATTCATAATCTTTATAACTCCAAAGGAAATTGTTGTTGGCCTGCCAGGGCACACTTTTGATTAAACTAATCATGATTCCTAGCATAACCTTCTTATTGGATATAAATTAATTGGTTGATAAATTACATGAAACATGTTTTCAAATATATTTATTGGAAAAAATCAATACAAATCACACACACACAAGTGTTTTCACACACAGGACGTGCTTACATGACTATATTTATGAGCATGCACATGCATATTATATTTCACATATTTTCACTACACATTATTTCACCGTTCTTAAAGTAAATTATTATGTTATTGAAAAATCACTTTACTTAGTTTTTTTTTCATACCGCTTTCGCAAACCGGAGCATTTCCTTTCTCAGTGCTTGCCAAACTCTGTCAAACAGTTTGCCAAGCTCTGAACAAGGTGATACTACTGATCCGTGAAAGCACTCTGCAAAATAAAAAGCAGGTCAACTGAAAAAAGTGATTTTCAATTGATATAATGATATTTTGTTATTTGAATTAGCAGTCCCTGTAATTCCAACTCCGTCGTGTTTACTTGCTAAACTGCTACTTGTCATGTTCCGGACGAGGCCTTTCAGTGTTTCTAGCATTTTTAAGACTTAAACCACGACAATGGTTTCAGGTCGTGGTTTAGAACTTGAAAATGGTGGAAATACTGAAAGGCCTCGTCCGGAACATGACAAGTAGCAGTTTAGCAAGTAAACACGACAAAGTTGGGAATATAAAATATATTGATAAATATATGCATGTGTGTATGTGTGTGTGTGTGTGTGTGTGTTTCGTGCATGCATAGATGTATAGAAGCGCGCGCGTAGTCTGAACGCTTACGCTTGTAATTTAGCAAGTTATTTTATGTGCGATGTAATGAGCATGAAGACGCATAAAATGTTAACGAGTTTTAAACTACGGTTGAATAAAATTAATAACTCAATGTTTATATTTGTGTATTTAAAACAGCACATAAGATTTATTGTATTCGTGAGAAAGACTTCTGAATTAAGTAGGCCTACTATTTGGGTAAAATTTAGTAACACTATCCACTAACAGTATAATCATCGTACTGTATACTGCTTATCGATTGCTTACTTATGCTTTTGTATGTAACGTTACAATTTCCAATATAACTCCAGCTTCTTTTATGTCGAACAATACTGGCGAAATATACCTTTTGTTGTAGCTTTGAAACGTTTTCTCTTGCTTCATCATTGCAGCGCAATGGCTCATCAATACTCTACCGCTTCAACTCCTTTGTGTGTTACGTATTTCCCTTTACAGATCAGCGACCAATTTGCTTCCAAGATTCAAACATAATCATCTTTGTGAAGAAACATTCTGGTGTCTCACTTGTTGTGAAACTATTCTTCTTATTTTTCACTTCAAGGATTAGGTTATATAAACCTGTTGCGGCACCCATCTCATCCTCGGACGACCCACGTTTCTTCTACCAATTGCTTTATAGTTCAGTGCCGCTTTCGACAATCGATCCTCTGTTATCCTTTGCAAATGGTCTCACCATTGTCCTCTGTAAGCAGAAGTAATTTCATTTATATCCTCTACTTCGAGTTCTGCTCTGATGTCCTCATTCCTTATTCTATCTTGCAATGTATAGTTTATAATACTTTTAAGAAACTGCATTTCACCACTCTGAATCTTGCCGCATTCATTTTTAGTATGCCCCAAGCCTCATTTGCATACGTCAATGTAGGTGTTGCAATTGTATTATAAGATGTATTCCTTGTGCTGTGTCTAAAGCCCGAGTACCTAAAGCAACGCTGGAATAAGGATTGAAACTATTCTTCTTCTTCTTCTTCACTACATGGTTTGGCCTATAGTCCGTTCGGACACACAGAGTCTCTGACCAGTCAACGAGCTCTCGTCCCCACTGTCTTATATTCAAACGCTTGTGCTTGTTTAGGAATACGCGTGTCTACTATGCGTTTCACATGGGATTTCCAATCCTACTTGTGTCAGATTTATTCTCTCCAAAAGCGACTGCAACTTCAGGTCTCCTTATGCCGTCGTTTCGTAGATGATCTCTCAAACTACATCCCTTAAATGCTCTTCAAAATGTCAAATATCTTTCTGCAAGAGACTCCCTGTTTCACATTCATACATTAAAGTCAGTACAGCTGTGTAGGTTAATGTGTCCGTAAGGCAAAAGGAATAGATAATGTTTTTCTGCATTTTTACGACCTTATAGAAATTTAGCTGTCTGTCCCTCTGTGTTTTGTTCTTCAATAGCCTTGAAACTATTATAAAACTTAATAAATTCAACATGGTAATGTCAAAAACGATTTGTGATTAAGATAAATAATAAACCTTGAAAGCGGTCAAGGAGTGGTGACGGTCTGAAGAAAAAGGCGAAGGCTGTATTGCAGGGCATAAGTAGAGTCTTGATGATGAAAACAACATAATATGTAAATCGACAGAGTGTAACAGTATGAAATGACATTTGAATTAGCCATAAACTTTGTGTGTCTAGAGACAATTATAGTAATACAATCTTAAGAGAATTAAAACGGATTCAAGCCTTTCAAAATATTTATGAAAACCAAGTTGATGCAGCTCAATACAAAACTATATAAAACCGTAATAATAGCTGTAAATACTGTGGAATAAGAAAGTTGAAAACACACAGGAAAGACAGAGGAGTACTTGAAGAATTCCTCCCCGTTCCTGTCATCCTCTTGGGATATATTAGGCTGCATAGGTTTCACAAGCAGGGAACATAACAAGATGAAAGAGGATAGGATAGTAAGGAGAACGTCAAAAGGAAAAATTTTGAGAAGGAGAAATAAAAGAGGACCCTGAAAAAGGGGGAGGGCAATATTGTGAAGAATGCGTGAGAGTTGCTGGTTGTCGTTATTTAGCAACAAATGTCAGGAACGTAGATATGTCTGGAGACAATTATTAAAACAGGTTATAGTAAAAGCTCTCATACCATAAAGAAGAAGAAGAAGAAGAAGAAGAAGAAGAAGAAGAAGAAGAAGAAGAAGAAGAAGAAGAAGAAGAAGAAGAAGAAGACAGAAATCTTTATATATATATTTCGTGTGTGCGTGTGTATGTCACTGAACTCCTCCTAGACGGCTGGACCGATTTTGATGAAATTTTGTGTGTGTGTTTGAGTGGGTCCCTGGATGGTTTAGATTCACAATTGGACCCGGTAGGTGGCGCTGCGATCGGGTTCCAGGAAATTATATATAAAAATGAATGTTTCTTTGTTTGTCCCGTATGCGTTCCTATACCATTCATCGGATTGCAATGAAACTTCGGTGAGTTGTTGTGCGCACGCCCGCGAAGGTTTCTGAATTAGTGGTTTTTTTTCGATGGGGTCCTTTGGGGGGTTCTTTGGGGTCTTCCACATCTCCTCCTAAACCACTGTACCGATTTCAACCAAACTTGGCACAAATATTTTACGCAAAGGGAGAACCAACATAGGATAGGTGTTTTTTCGATGGGGTCCTTTTGGGGGTTCTTTGGGGTCTTCCACATCTTCTCCTAAACCACTGTACCGATTTCAACCAAACTTGGCACAAATATTTTACGCAAAGGGAGAACCAACATAGGATAGGTGTTTTCTCAATGGGGTCCTTTTGGGGGTTCTTTGGGGTCTTCCACATCTTCTCCTAAACCACTGTACCGATTTCAACCAAACTTGGCACAAATATTTTACGCAAAGGGAGAACCAACATAGGATAGGTGTTTTTTTGATGGGGTCCTTTTGGGGGTTCTTTGGGGTCTTCCACATCTTCTCCTAAACCACTGGACCGATTTCAACCAAACTTGGCACAAATATTTTACGCAAAGGGAGAACCAACATAGGATAGGTGTTTTTTCGATGGGGTCCTTTGGGGTCTTCCACATCTTCTCCTAAACCACTGGACCGATTTCAACCAAACTTGGCACAAATATTTTACGCAACGGGAGAACCAACATAGGATAGGTGTTTTTTCGATGGGGTCCTTTGGGGTCTTCCACATCTCCTCCTAAACCACTGAACCAACATAGGACAAGTGTTTTTTTCGATAGAATCCTTTGGGGGGTCCTTTGGGGTCTTGCACATCTCTTCCTAAACTATTAGACCGATTTCAACCAAACTTGGCACAAATATTTTACGCAACGGGAGAACCAACATAGGACAGGTGTTTTTTCGATACGATCCTCTGGGGGGTCCCCCAAACTATTAGATTTGGTTACTATGGCAACCCAATAGAATAGATTCTGTTATAAATATATTATCGCATTAAACTGAAGACCACGCGAACGAAGTCGTGGGCAACAGCTATTTATTTTTAAGAAACCTACTTTAATTGAACTTTATTAATTAAACTAACATTTTCATTACGTACAACGTGAAACTCCGTAGCGAAGCACGGGTATTCCCCTAGTTGATATATAAAAACCATTTCTCTTTTAAATTAAGCACGTAAACCTAGAAGTAAGAACATCTTTTACAGAATCATTGACACGAACCACAGCAACTTAAGGAAGTGTCAGTTCGACATTGGGATCGCAAGACAAGAGTTATTTTCATGCAGTAAAAAAAAAAACCAAGAAAAAATGGATACGGCGAAAAAGTACAAAAACTAGTCGGACTAAAAGGAAAACAAATTTATAAGAAAAGTTAAATTTTAAGTAAAGGACAAAAAGAATATACTCCAGAAATACAATCAGGAGTGATTAAATATATGAGACATAGGCCTACAATAAGATCTAATGACTTCATTAGAAACATTGAGGAAGGTAGATCTTAAAAAAGGAAGCACGAGGAAGATAAGGAAAACGTGTTTGTAAGATGTAAAGATTAAAACAGAGTATAAAAATTACCTTTAAATAAAATATTCAGGAGGGATAAGAAATGATTGTTTACACCAACAAAATGTATTAGGCTATTTAGAATTTAATAGGTATGAATATAAGTCACTTCCTGCATACCAAAGTTTTAATAAATTTTACGTGAACTGAGATGACGTATAAAATAAGCACTTGTTACAGTGTATTGTTTTGTAATAAAATAGACTACAATCATTTAAAAATAAACAGACAGTATTTAGCTCATTTTTAGAACTAAATTTTTACAAATCTTGATCTAAATACTGGGAAAAAATATAGACCTGTATGATATTGGCACGGATCGTTGCCTTTAAACAATGAAATAAATAGTATAAAACTAGATAATTTGTTGGTCACAAATTTAAAAACATTTTTTCAATCCGAATTGCAATTCCTAACACCTGATAACATTTCTTATCGCTTCGCTTCATAATACTCAACTAAATGACTACAGCAGGCTCGTGTTACTGTATTTACAGCTGTTCAATTTACAGGAAATTAAAAAAAATCTTTAAAATTTTTACAAGTTCAATTTGTAGTAATTTTTTTAACAATTCTTTGAATTTTCGTCTACGATTAAGTCGCTGAGTTGTGGATTGTATTAACCAAAACTAACGCAAAGCCTGAAAATAAATAAATTGCTAGTGTGTCGGATAAACTCGACTTGAAGATTACTGTCATTAACTCAATTGAACGATACTAAATAGTAATATTACAAAACACAATAAATGCAACAAGAGGGATACAAATATGTAATTTCGATCTGATTGTGATAACTGTAGTTTGGTACAGTCGGCCAGCATTTCATTGTAACTGGCAAGAAATCAACTAGAGGCGCTAATTGTCACGTGGTAAGCATATTGTTTGTGTACGTTTGTTACTTTTCATTTTCAGTGTACATACATGAGTGTCGATAAGATTAATTTTAGATTTAACTTAATGTTTCTAGGTAAAATAGTTTTATAATCATGCACTGTGTGTCAGAAAAAGAGAGAGGGAGAGAGAGAGAAAGAATAAAAGAAAAACAGGAAGTCAGGAAAAATATAGCAGTGTGTAGTAAACGGGCATAAATCTAAGGTAATGTTAAACTTTAACGGCCCGGTACGCATTCTCGTTTGAAAAATGTACGCCATAGAGCAGAGAGTAACGTGCATACCACGCGTTCTACAACTGCATGATACTTTAACAACTGTCTTTTAAAGAAGGCAAACCCCTTTATATACAGCCGCTGGAAGAGCAGTAACTTGGATTCTCTCACAACACCACTGTAAACTCAAAGCGGACTCATCTCAGTGAAGAGTTTATACTCTCAACTTTGCTCCATCGTTCTCCTCGACAGACTGTGACATTCTTTGCGTGCTCCTTCAACTCAACACTGCATCTCAAAAGTTTCTAACTGTCCCTTGTCCTAAACGCGTACTGATCCAACTCGTACATAAGTACACATGGAAGGTTATGTACAAAAGATTATTCGTTTTTTGAATCCGATGTTTTTAAAAGTGAATAGTTCCGTCATTCTGAAAAAAGCAAGTTTTCCTGAGCTATCTAAATTTACCGTTTTCGTGGACCTTCCGTATGATTTCCCTCTGCATTTAAGGCAAGTGAACATGTATATCTGTCGCAGGTTTTCACGCTCTTCTTTACGCTTTAGTACACGGGTCCTATGAATATTGTTACGACGGTCTCACTGATCGTCGTATGGTACAGTGGAAACAAATACAGACACCAGTTAAGTCACTAATCACCAGCATTAATTAATCACAGATAACAGTTTGTAATCAATATGTTATTCAGAAAGAATATACTCGTACAATGAGTCAAGTTAAATTTATCCGCACGCAATAATAATGTCAACTATTAAAGTTCTACACTAATTATATCACAATAATCATTTCGCCACAACACTTCGAACCACAATTGAATTAATCGCCACTCATAACTGACTTCTGAGCGGCATCTGTCTCTTATATATAGCCTACAGGGTTCAAGGATACTGTTCCACAATATGCCTTCTTAACAAGCAGTCGAAAACTCTAGAGGATACTTGGGGATGGGGCCTTCGTAGAAACACGCACCTGCTCGGCTAACGGAGAAACGTGTCGGACGACACTCTCCATTGTTCGAGAACGTTCCGTCGCTTCACTGTCATACGCACCAACGTATAGAGACGCCATATTACATACATATATTATTACGCCGTTCCAAGGTATTCTAAATGTGTGGAGACGCTGTACAGCTAGACGACGCTATTCAGAATATTCTGATTGTTTTAACCCTACGCCTTCCAAGACGCTGCACGAATATTCTCTGGCATTTGCCAATTTCTTGCAAACAACATTAAGCGTCAGGTTACATGCCTTGCTCACACAAAGGCGTGCTTATGCCAGTTGGGCTCTGTAAATTTCACTGTGTGTTATTTGTCAAGAAGTCTGCGAACTATGAAGGCATATCTGTTGTGCTTTGATAAGGCAGGGTACAAAGGACAAAAGTTATGAGAGGACAAAGTTTAATTTTTTATTTGTACGGCAAACTATTGTAATCATTCACCTCGGTGGCTTTTATAATTGTTTGAGTGTAGTAAGTAGTGCACAATTGAGTAACTCCGAAAACCGTAATGTAACACAAGTGCCATTGCTTCATTGAGAAGTGATAATAAATTCTCTGAATTCTCTAAATATCTCTGGGGTTCAATAATTTATTTCACTCGTTTAAAGATGATGATGCATACGATACGATCCTCATAAGTATATTTTCATGAACTGTTCTGTGCTCCGGTCGTTGCTGCTCCTTTCCTCAATGTTCATTACCGTGATTTTGTTCCAAACTATTTCCCTTCCTCCATAAATTTTACAATTCTAGCGTTATCTTTTACACATAATATTTCTCCTGCTTCACTGAGTGGCCTAAATTTTTGATATTCATAAGATTCGTTGTGTGTGCATTCGTGTCTGAGTATTTAGTTTCCTTAATACCGTGTTCTTAGTTGTTCTTCCTCTTTGTTTTAGTTTATGTATTTCTTAACATACCGGTTTCCATGTTTTGAAGACCGGCTAAATAATCAGTGGTCGAGTAACTCACTCAATCAAATTTTAAAAATTGTCTTTATCAGATCTATACGTTTTCAGTATAGCTGCGGACTGCAATATTATTTCTTCGTAGTGCTCAGTTGTGACCGTGTCCTACAAACAATAATAAAACAGGACTAACAATTCTTTGAGGGGATACAACATAAAAAACACGTCTAACTTAAGAGATTGAATGACTGTTAGTGAAACTCTTTTGAGTTCTACAAAGGTCATATCCTGTAATTCTGATTGCCCATTCAGATTAAATCAAACTATGTTGTTAGGGAAAACCCTTGTCTGGCAAAACCATGCTCTTTTTATGGAACTTCTAAATCACCGACAATAATTCAGTATTTTCTTATCTAGTTTTTGAAGTAGGTGCATTAAATTAAACAGATGTGTACGTGTCTTCACGGTTTTGTAGCTTTACAACTTCATGAACTCTCACGTAGAATATTTACGTGTATTAGAAAGTTTTTTATGACGCATTCTGAGAGAACGAAGGATTGTTTCATGGATCACCTCCACATCACTTCTTGTCAAAAACGCTCGTACGATTATAGCGCTTATAAACGATGACAGGTTGCGCCTTCCAAAAATGAGTTACTAAACAAATATAATGGATTCGTTTGGCATATTAATATGTACAAAATCTTGTAAAAAAACTTAAAATTTGGTAGACGATTGGGATCAGAGCAATAAAACGCGTAGTTGTTGCGCGGAAAGAAGCGTTGCTTGGACTAAACAGGATTGCATATGCGGGCCCATTGATGACTTTTATTACTTTAATACTTTTATTATTGGTGGCTATTTAACCAGCTGTGTGAACAGACGTAGCCACCACTAGTCTGTTTGATACCGGAACGATGCCAGCTGCCTGAGTTTATTAGTAGGGGCAGGGCCGCCCGCAGGTTTCATGTACCGCAGACAATTGAATTTGAAAGGGCAAGCCTGTCATTAACAATAAAAGCCTGAAATTAACAATTTTATTAATCGTCAGTCTGTAATTTTTTTACATCTACGGATATTAAATGCAGCTAAATAGCTAAAAGAAACTAGGGATTTCTTTCAAGTTCGATTTTCTCCCGCAGACTTGAATGCCGATGTTGAAGTTAATTTACCAGAAGTAGCTATGAATTCTTTTTTTTTAATTTTTCGTTACGTTTCTTTGTAGCCTAAAAGTTTTGGGAAAGATCAAGGAATGCGCAACGGTTGGAAAGGTCCAAAGTCTGAAGAAGAAGAAGAAGAAGAAGAAGAAGAAGAAGAAGAAGAAGAAGAAGAAGAAGAAGAAGAAGAAGAAGAAGAAGAAGAAGAAGAAGAAGAAGAAGAAGAAGATGATGATAAGAGAAGACCGACAAGAACAAAGTCTAAACTCTAATGAAAAATGGCAAACAAACATAAAATGAGTAAAAGTTGTGTACCTTCCGCATTTACTTTAACACATTTGGTAAAAAAAACCTCACCTTACCTTAAAACCTTAAGAGCAGAATCCGCTTAGTAAGGAAAATGACAATTATCTTCTGAGCTATAAGGAGTTGGATTCATTACTGTGGATGAAACATTTAACTAAGTAGAATGTTGACTGTGTAATTACGCAGATATGGATATATAGCTAAGCAGCTAACAAAAAGATTTATTGGAGAAATGCTACTGAAAGACTACTGAAAGTGGATTCTCTGCTAACGTGGCTATAGAAACAGGTTTGTAAGCGTAGAAGTCAGTAAGCAGAACAACCTCATGGCTCAGAATTGACCACCTAATGTTCTTCGAATTGAAGTTGCATAAAGACTATATCTGTTGTTGCTGTGTATTTCGAGCGTGTACTGAACGTGTATTAATTACCTTCTGTAGTCATTAAATATTACGGCTTTTCTCTCCCTCGCATACACATACGCGCGGACGCACACATGGTTCTACACACTAGAACAATGGTACCGCATTTGCACTATAGTTACACAATCTTCGGTTACAACAAGACAAATTATTCACCAAACAGCGTGGGAAGGGCTGTCTAGGTACAGTTACAGTGTCTTATTACTTTCAATGCTCTTGTTATCAGAGCTGCAGTCACTGCGAAAAATAATCATTTGTACTTGTCTCGGCCAGTGCTGTGACAATCGTCTTGTTTTCAACACACTGTTTCGCTGCAATCGATATTGTCTTTTTTGAATGAGAGTACACTAAATTAAAAAAAAAAGAAAACAATTTTCTCAAGTCATTCAAACTCACCGAAATTCTTAGACTTTTGCAGACGTGACATTGCGAGTTTTCCGCAACTAGGTAGGAGACATCATTTCATCTAAGCCGTCGAGGAGGAATCTGCCTGAAAATTCCAGAGATTTATCTGGCGAAGCGTTGCGGAAACCCTTCGGGGAAAGCAGCAAATACCAACGCGGGACTCATCCTGAAAAACGAATACAAAATATGTATGTGTGTGTGTGTGTGTGTGTGTGTGTGTGTGTGTGTGTGTGTGTGTGTGTGTGTGTGTGTGTGTGTGTGTAATGTGATATGATGGATAGACGTAGATAAATTAATATTGCAGTGACAAATACGGAATTATATTTTGTTGAAAAATAATTAATAAAACAATGGACGAAATTTAAAATTTCTTACTACTGGCTTCTTTTCCAGGTCAGTCTGTTGGCCAATATAAAATTAACTAAAATTAAATTTACTTTGACACTTTGTTTTTATATGGTTTTCAGTCATTAAGAATTTATTTAAGATTTGGACTTACCTTGCACGTAGGCTGAAGAATGATGTGAGTAGCTGAAGTCCGGTGACCTGAAGACCTACAGTCGATTCCTCCGACAGTCGTGTTTTCAAAGGTTATCTCTTCGAGTTAGGCAGTGAGACGCGGTGAATTCGCCGACTTGTGACCGTCCTTCCAAACTTGTTGCTTGTCACCGTTGAATAACTGATATGAACTGAACTTACACCGACCTACAGAAATCATCCGCCTCCAAAGATATAAAATTGAAGTGAGAAAATCACAAGCGTAACGTGTAAATTTCCACTGGTCAAGAGTTCATCTATACCTTCAGAGAAATTGTCTGTGATTTTATCTTCTTTTTATGGTTTTCAAATATAGAGCATACATAAAATTATTAAAACGTCGTTCACATCCACTAAATAGTATGTTTAATTATGACAATGTGATTCTCATAATATGAATTACATACTTGTATAAAGTTTGACAAAGTTTCATGTCAAAATCTTAATTAATAAGGAAGCTATAATGTTCTTTCCAATTAGCGTCTACGCGGCACACATAAATGCGGGGAGTCGACTATCGCAATCCTAACTTAACGATAACTATGCATGCCTTCATGTATGGCACTAAATATTCACACTTACAGATAGTGATTTATAAGTATAAATTACAAATTTATATAGTCTAAAAAACAGAGTCCAACATGCAGTTCATCCAATATGTATTTCATATATTTTCTCATCATTATCATAAAGTTATTATAATAATTATGAGCATATGCACAATATATCCCAATAAAATTTTCTATTGCACTATATGTAGCGGGAAACAGTCCAAATGCCATTAATGTCCTAGACTAGATGAAGAGAAACTTCTGACATTCACCTCCCCGTAGTAGTGAGGAGGCAAGGTTTTTATAGATATTATATAAACAAGCGGCTAACGAAGCAGTGACCCTGCGTCTCTCGTCTAAGGAGATTCTCTTTTACCAAGTGCCAGCTACCTCCAAGGAGGACGAATGAGCGCGTAAAAGGATAGGGCACTCTCTTGCTCATGGAATGGAAAACTATACTGTTACAACATTACAGAACAATCTACTTGTTTCTCGAATGTTATAGTGGAATCCGGCTGTGTGCCTACGTGATTCGCAACGCGTTAGCTAGACTGTGGCAAAAGTCGCGCTGCCATGCGAACTGTGTGCAAGGCCGCAGCCAATTACGTTCTGGTGTTTCATAGAAACGTTGTTAATGCGTAGTTTGGATTTTTCTGGATTTTCGGCGGGGTATAAATACAAGTACTCAGCGACGTTCAGTTCAGTTTGAGTTGCGAGTTATCGTCGCGCGATTACACAGTGCGTTTCGAAGTATTGTGGCAAAGTTTTATGTGTTTTATAATCGTGCGGGACAATTGTAATACAATTGTTTTTTATATTAGTAGACATTTTATTGCGTGTGAACAATGTTTATTTGATTTGTTGTAAGAGACTATCTTGTTGATTACAAACTGTGTAATTGTGATAATTAATGCTGGTGATTAGTGACGTAATTGGTGTCCTGTATTTTATTTTCCACTGTATCATACGACGATCAGTAGACCGTCGTAACAATATGTAAAGGCGGATGAACTGCCAAGTCAATGGCATAGGATGGAGAAGGAATGGGGAATTCCTCCATTAAATACCCAACAGGATATCCCTGGTTTAAGAAACCTGAGAATGATGGGCAGTCTCCAGAAATACTATCTACGGAAGTGAAGGACTTGTAAGCCTATCAACCTCTGGCTGGAGGAGAATAATAAAGACAGTTCAAAAATATTTATGTAGGCCTAGTCTAAAGCTGATATAAATCGTAAATTGAGTTAAAATAAAACATTCAAATATCTAATCTAAGTTACTAATAGTCTTAAGATACTATGCGTAATTATTACAGGTAAATAATTTTTCTTTTGTTTCGTACATAAAGTGACAAACACAAATATATCAGTGTAGACGAGTGATAAATTAGTATTTATGTACTTTCCGTTTTCCGTATTAGAATAACTTACTTGTATACGTCTAGCGATTTCCAGTGTAGTCTAAACGTTGCTGTTATAGAAAACAAGTCCCCGTTAACTCAAAAACGTTAGGTTCTTTATTTTATGTGTCCCTGTGTTATAAACACATTTAACGTTATATTTTCCTCAACCATGGCTTTTATGTATTTCAACAGTAAACAAAAAACCAAAACCCGTTGTCACCTAATCTCACAAATGAAAACACCACGTATTTTTGCTTTGCATTAAGAAATAGGACAATTTACAATTAGTACGCTTATTCTTTTCCATACAATATATTGATACACAATACTTCTTCTTCTTCAATATATCGATACAATCACATATTAAAAACAGTCTCCATGGTATTGTTGACATGCTTACAAACGTCAACAAAAGGGTAATTAAAAGGGCCTAAATCGTGAAAACGGCGAAGAATATCAAATTCCAAGTTAAACAGTGTTTTTTCCATGTCTCAAAGGTTACCTGTGTAAAAATTTGGTGGCAATCGGTGTAACGGTGTAGATTTGTATTCAATACAAATAAATCCTCAGACTTTGAGTTTTAAAAATGTAGATTAAGTTAGGGCTGCCAAACATTAGTTTCTCTGATCTAAAGGTATTCATGAGACTCATTTTCTTGTAATTGTTAAGGCTCTTTCTTGTTTAATTTTCCTTCAGCTGATTTGATGTTCCATTGGGATTGCTTGATACGGTATTATGCTGCTTGTTGCGGCTTGTTGTTTGATTGCTTTTTTCACATATAGAACGTCAAACTACGTATGATAGTTTGATTTGAAGCAAACTACGGAGGGTTAAATATTATTGCTCGGAGCGCCTTAAACGGGAAGCGCTGGGTTGCTTGCACACCATCATATTTTGTAAACATTTACGCAAATTAGACGGGTTTTGAAAAGCAGTTCTTCTGTTTGCTGCTCAACAGTATATCATATGTTAAAGACAATTTAGGGCATTTTTATACGTAGAACCAATAGCAATAATCACGCAACGACTATCGTTAACAAAAGTTTTAAAACATCTGAGGCATCAGCGAGAGTACCCTAGTTAGTGAAGTCCCAGTTCCAACGAGGACATTTTGTAGATTCATTAACCCATATACCGCAATTACGTTCTGCTTTACATAAAACAAATGGTACGTGACTGCAAAGTACTTTTCATTACTAACCTTACTAAACTGGTTTCCTAGTACAGAGAGTATTTACACAAAGTAACAACTAAAATCAAAGTTAATCTTTCTGAATCTGTACACAGAAAACAGGAAATAATAATCGCAGCTGACGGGAAGCAGCCTTAAAGCCGTATGCTTTAAGTCTCATTAATGAAGCTTCATTGTCACTTACACAAAGTGATGGCAGTTACCGTAAAATAAATTGGCAGTATCACTAAGAGTTTGTTCCTATGACTTGCAGGATATTTTGTAATATCAGTGACAAACATCCTTCCACTATCCTCTTGTATTTTGTAAATACACAAACAATACATGTGCTTCGTGTGAGTATGTGTGTGTGTGTGTCTGCTCGCGCGCGCGCGCGTATGTGACTGTGAGTAACAGCAGCATAATTACTGTGTAATTGTTAAAATTAATGTCGCACTCATACTAGATCGCAGAAGCTCTCAAAGTATACTTATAAAATTTATTTTAACTGTCAGTTATGCCGTATTTAACAAAAATCTTTTTTACAAGAACGTGTATAGACTTCAAGTTGAAATACAATGTTAACACAAAAAACCGAATCAAACAAAATAATATTGTTAACAGAAATTAAAAATTAGTTAAAATATAATTTAAAAGAAATATCTAAGTATGATGATGAGAATAACGATATTAATAATATAATATATTTTTTTACACGGTTAGGTGAAAACTTTTGCTGAAGAAATATCCGGAGGGGTGCAAAGCAACTTCCTTTTCTTCTTCTGGGACACCAACCTTGAACTAATGATGATAATAATAAAAAAAATAATAATAGTAATAATAACAATAATATTGTTTATTTATTTTAAAGGAGAAAATGCTCTATGCACCGTCAAAGGAAACCATCTGTACTTTGGTGTGTGGGATTCTTACCCACTGAAAATTCACCTCTGATTCAAACACTGATATCCATCCTAGAACCACTTAGCGTATTACTTCAGAATGGAACCTATTGCGCCCATATCGGGCTTCTTCTAATATGTGCTATTACCTGTTGTGTGTAACTGGGGCCTGTTTTTTCTTTTCTTGTAGAACCGACTGTATAAATGCGGTCCCAATCCTCTTTTCTACGAAGCATAATCCCAACTACACCCTCGAGCGTGAACTCCCCGACCTCCATCTCTAGTGTCATCCTCTCTCTCGTAAATCTGCTGCATTTGAAAAAAATGTCCAAACCATTTTTATGGGAAGAGTCACCGTACTGGCATGCAGGGCTTTGCGCCTTTTCGATTATGTGGCGGTAGGCGATAAGATTGACGTTACCGCTGAGGACCTATGTCAAATGGTAGTTAACCTCATCGTGCTGGCGGTCACTCCATTTCCTCTAGTTCGGTATTCCATCTTCTGAAATCTCAAGCCAAGTGGTCAGTCTTCCTCTGTCCTCCCTAATCCAACAGTTTTGCCAGTGCTGTAGAGTGAGTTGCCTGACTTCATGCTTTGCCGCGCCTCTTTTTTTGAAAGGTACTTTCGATCTTGTACCAAAAGGTCTATGGGAACCGTTCCCTCTATCACCAGTACTACTGACTCTGGTATTGTCCGATAAGAGAACGCTACTCTAAGGGGTCCCCTTCTCTGCACCGATGCACCGATTTGTTTCCTGTATATCTCCTTCTTTAATGTGTCGGCTCAGATTTGTTGGTAACCATACAACAGGAAGGATTCCTTGACCGCCATCCTGTTGAACAAACGCTTCTTCTATGCAGTAGGGATTCCTACATTGGCCATAAGCTGTGTCGTGATTGATGTGTGCCGCCTTATCAGCTGCGTACTTGATTTGGTGCCAGTAAGAGAGCCACGAATCTAACCTCACCACTATGTACTACCTACGTCTGCTTAGAAATCTAGGTCACCACTAGAAGCTGAAAACTGCCTTCGTTGTCAATATAGCCCATACTCCCACTTGCACCTGTAAGATTTGGTGTCCGTCACCGGGTGAGCAATACTATTTTTGTCTTTTCTGTGGGTAGATCCAGTCCACGTAATAGTAATAATAATAATAATAATAATAATAATAATTTTTTAGGGAGGGGGAAAATGCTTTATGCACCGTCAGTCCGTCAGAAGAGATTGTGCTTCCTCTGGTATGTAGGACTCTCACCCACTAAAAACCCGCCTCTAATTCAGGCATTCATATCGATCCTGAAAACACTTAGCGTATTACTTCAGGATGAAGACTATTGCGCCCTTATCTGGCTCCTTCTAGTTGTTCCTCATCTTTTACTGCCCGTTGGGTGCAAGTTGGGCCTGTCTTTTTTATCTAATAGGACCACTGGATAAATGCATTCATGCGGTTCCATTCCGCCTTACCACGAAGCATAAGCGCAACTACACTCTCGGGCGTGAACTCCCCGACCTCCATTTTCAGTACCATCCTCTGTCTTGCGAATCTGCAGTACTTGAAAAACGTGTGAGATACATCATCATGCGGAGAGTCTCCGTATCAGCATGCTGGGGTCTGCACCTCTCCCATTCTATGGAGGTAGGCATTAAAATTGCCGTGGCCACTGAGCAACTGGGTCAGATAGTAGTTGACCTCACCGTGTTGGCGGCCGATCCATTACTTAAAGTAGTAATAATAATAATAATAATAATAATAATAATAATAATAATAATAATAATAATAATAATAATAATAATAAGTGACAATAGAAAATGAGGAACAATTAGAAGGAGCCCGATAAGGGCGCATTAGGCTCCATTTTGAAGTAATACGCTAAGTGGTTCCAGGATGGATATGAATTAGAGGTGTGTTTTTTAGTGGGTGAGAGTACCATACACTAGAGGAATCACGGCCTCCTCTGACGGTGCATAGAGCCTTTTCCCCCTCTATAAAGTAATAATAATAATAATAACACCAACAACAACAACAATAATAATAGAAAGAATAACTATGAGAAATCCAATAATAATATTAACAAAATAGTAATGATAATGTCTTTTCCTAAATCCAACCCTACGCGTAAACCATCACCAGACTGCGAGTTGGGCAGACGAATTTAACTTCTTAGCTATTTCTAGGAGAGGAATGATTCTTATGCACTTGTGGTGGGGCGCTTTTAGTGAAACTTATAATGGGGAACGGCAGTATTCTTGCTGAACTCAGATAGTGATACACAGTAAAACGTAACTGAAAGAAGACCCCGGAAATGAACAGTTAGCGATAGACTGATCTCTGACCTTCCTCAAAGCAGCAAATGTGCTGTATGAATTGGGCTATGGCAAAATTAAGAAACATGATTGAATAGGTATCCAAGTCACTTATTGAAATAATATATATATGATATCACAGTATATTTACCGTATGATATTTACCCCTTCCGTCGTGTGATTTCGTGTTGCGTTTGATTGATTATCTTTATACATTTCCAAACATATGTTTCGTCTTCAGAATAAACAATCACTCAAAGTGAGGTCGCTAAACATCAAAATTGCAAATACTAAAAGAGTTCTACATATATCCGCATTACATAAGTGCGCACTCGTGTGGGACCGATCGAAAACTGTATCTACTGTGTAAACAGGTTTATTGCGGTATCGTAGAGCGGGTTTGATTTAAAGTTTAAATGATCGTTTGGGACGAAGTCAGAACTGTGTACCTCATTGTACGCTCTGTATATTTCGAATTCTTCCAAGTCGTTCATGTAAGCGCCTTTATTACAAACATATATGGGTTTCAAATTGGAATTAAAGCTCGTAAATTTATGATTTTAATTTATTAAATGACGTGCGTAGTTGGATTTTATGTTGGATAGCGTTGTCTGACCCTTCAAATTGTGCTTCGGCGTGTGTTCAATAAAACGTTTTTGGAAACCCCTTCCGGTTTGGCCGTTATAAAAGGATTCACAATCGTCGCATGACCGACCAAGGGGTTTATATATATATATATATATATATATATATATATATATATATTATAACAATACTATTTGCGTTGTTGTGTTGTGTGAATGTATGAGCACCTACCTGCTGTCCGATCTTGCGGTTTTCTTCCGACTAGGGCGTGTGGATTTTGGATTTGATTTCGCAAGTACTGTATGTAAACTCAAGTGTATAACAACAGCACACTAAGTAAGTTATTTTAAAAGTGAAGAGTATTGTGAGGTTGGTAGGCTCCGTAGTACTGCAATAAAAATACAATGTGGGGTAATAAAAACGGGGTTTATTACTCCAAACACACAAGAATGAAATGGTTATAAGTTCAAATATTCTTACAAACTAAACAATAAATAAATCTTGAATAATGTTTTCTGAATGATTAATAATTTTCAGAAGTTGAGCTCGTTATTTTGAAAGAGTTTATTTTAACTGAGAATTTAATTAATCAATTTAATTTAATTCAATTTAATTTCAATGTCTTTAAAAATTTGATTCTAATGAAATAAGAACTCTAAAGTTACTTGAAAATATTCAAAAATAAACTAGGCGTGACAATCTAGTTCACGTCCCTTTATTTACTAGTGATCTGACTCACGTATACTGCAGTATGAGCAAATTATTTAATTCTTTGTTAAATAGGATCCTAACCTTTGTTAAACTAAGGTCTTGTAGTCTTGTAGATCTCTTGCGTGCATACGCCCACAGTTAATGTAGTGCACGGTACGCTTGTTTGTTGGGGTGGTAGAGTATCTTGACTGAACGCTGTAATTACGAGTCGTTACAGTTGATCTGTTTTATGATGATCGTAATTAGGCGTGTTGACCACGTAGAGTCTTCAGATGAGTCTTCACAAAATTATGGTTTTGAGACGATCGAAGATATACGCCTGTTCTTCTCGAATACTGGCAGTAGAGTGTTTAATCAGCCCCAAAACTCCGCGTTGGTTCCAATTTCTTTGAATGATTTGATTGGCTGACACATTCTCCCTACTACCCAAAATTTGAATCACCTCAGCCCGTGAGAACGAAACTACTTTCCCACAGACTGAGAAGTTATATTATTATTAATATTCTTAACACAACGGAACTGAATTGTCGTTCCGGATTTCCTGTGGCACTTTTATATTGCAATTATCTTGGCTGCAAGCCAAGTTGTGCTAATTCTAAAATATACAATTTGTTGTAAATTCTTATAGCTATATCATATTAAAAGCTCTTTTATGTAGCTCAATTATTACGGAAGTTATTAACATAAAATTAATTAACTCTGTTATTATTTAATTATATTGCATAAAATTCACACACCCTATTATTAATATTTCGGCAAACATTTTGGCTATAATGGATTTCGCCTGAATTTACTGGTTTCCGAAATATTAATAATTGAAAGTTTGGGCGTCGTCGTATTCGTTACACAGTGAGTTGATTATGTAACAGCCGCGGATTATGATCGCTATAACATATGAGTGGAGTTTCGACTATTAAAATTTATTTAAACATTAATATAGTATACCCTTAACATATAACTCCAACTTAATGATATTTGGTCCTGTTATATACACCCCCACTCGTTTAAAAAAAAGAGTGTAGTATATACAATTTTTTTTTCAATTATTTTAAATGTACATTGAATTGATTATGCTTGCTATAATACATTGTATTAATTATCTATGGACACATACATTGGTGTCAATGTTCTTTACATATATAACTTAATTCTAATTGAACACTATTAATAATATTATACCTGAAATCATTTTGTAGTAAATGTTTGTAGTAAGGCTAGTAGTTAATTGCAGCGTTTAAGAATATGACATAAGCGCCAGACAACAGCTGCACACACGCGCTCCAGGAATGTGCTGGGTTTGTTTACAGTGATATCAAAGAACGCGCGACGTTAATTACTTGACCTACATTCTAACAGCTGAGCGCTACACCGCGTTACATAACAATTTCCGGCCGCTGCGGTTCGCTTCGCCTTGCTTTATTATACGCGTGTACGCTTGTTAGTTACCGCGCTACAAATGAATTGTCGTTCATACACAACTTATTTACAATTATTATTAATATTATATTATACATTTAATTTATTTTAATACTAATTGTTTTATTTAAATTATTATTAACCCTAAACATTATATTATTTTCAAAGTGCGTCTAATATTTGGTAACCGTTTTTATGGGTGGTTCTACAATATTCATCTAGCCACTCGTTAAGTCCTTCGGCGTCACCGGATACTACAACAACGTCTTCCCAGGCTGTTTGTGTGGGAACGCTGCCTCCAAGTTCCTGTTGTACCGGACATACAATTGTCGGAGTGCTTTGTTGTATTGTATTCACCTCGAACAATGGTTTTGTACTTTCCGGTCGGAATACCTTATTAATCGGCACACAAATTTCTGAACAAAAATCATTTTTCTTAAACCTAGTATATTTTTTATTTCTAGCTATTTTAGCTTTAAGTAATTTTGCATGATTTATGGCTCATCCCCCCTGGAGGCGCCCCTCGCCAAGTTTTTTGGAGATTTATGGCTTTTTGGCTTTTCATTAGGGTCCTTAACGCTTTCTGTATCGCTGTCTTGCGCAGTCGTATCACTTTTCGATATTTCGATTGTCTGTACCGTTCTCATCTGCGTACCATCATTGCCCTTATATTGCCCTTTCGGTCTGCCGACATTTGGCTTACCTTTGTATTCAAAGGTCTTATCTGGGGGTTTTGACGGTGTCTGAGGTGGAGTAGAACTTGTGGTAGGTCTTTGATCAGGTTGGGTATTGTATTGTACCCGTGTATTTTGACCGTCGGTATTTCGACGAAAATCTTGGTTATAACGCCAACCGCCTAAATCAAAAACTGTCTCGCTTTGCGACACTAAAATGAGCAATTCGTCAACCGTGCGTATACCTTGTGTAAACACAGCTACCCGTATATTGTGGTTGAAATGATAGGCTAGTTTAGTGACAATGTCGATCTCTGAAAATGCTGGGGTTAAATGCTTTGCGCGCTCGACCTGCTGAATGATATAATTTTCGGGCGTTATACCTAATTTTCTGTCATAACGTCCGTATTCTAACTCGTTCCGTAACAGTCTTTGTGTGTGAGAATTCCAATACCGGCTTTCGAACTTCTGTTTGAATTCCGCGTATGTGGTTACTTTATCACGTACAATATTATACCATTTTCGCGCAGAATCACGCATCGCGTTTACTACCCATTGTATTTTATCTTGATCTTCGAGTCTCGAACCTACTCTCGCCATTTCATTTTCACAGGCTAACAAAAATTCAATAGGGTTTTCATTATTTTCCCCTGTAAAATATACACGATTCTTTTCATCGGCTGGTCCCTGTACTAGGATTTTAGGAGCGGATCTCCTACGTACTTCCTGTCGTACCTTCAAGATCTCGTCATTAAGTGCTTGCAATACACTTTCTTTATTAGAATCTATGTTGGATCGCGTCTCTACTATTGAAGCATCAAGCTTGTCAACACGCCGTTGTGTTTCCGTCACGTCGGCTTGAATTCTTATCTCGTGCGAGTCAACTTTTTTCGCAACATCAGCGGTCTGTTTTTCACACCTACTGATGTGTTCTTTGAATCGGCCCTCCATACGCGTAACTTGTTCGATAAACGATTTCTGTATGGTGGTCTCAAAAACCTTGAACCGTTCGTTTATTTTCGTTTCTACTGTATGCACTTTTTCTCCGATTCGCGTGACTTTAGCGGTTAATTCTTTATTACTTTCTTTAATTTCTTTATTGCTTTCTGCGATTTCGGTGACTCTAGCGTCTAAATTTTTCTCGCTTTCATCGATTTTCGCGGTCGTTTCTTTATTACTTTGTTTTATTTCGGCATTTATATTCGGGTTACTATGTTCTAATGCTTCGGTTAAACTTACTTTTTGCGCGTCAATTGTAGCCGTTATTTCCGCGTTATTCAATTCAGCTTTGGCTGCACTTTGTTCAAATTTCGCGTCTATTTTCTCAAATTTTGCTTTGATATTAGCGGTCAATTCCGCGTTCATTTGCTGCATTTGTTTAAGTATTTTTTCCATATCCATTTTTACACAACAATTTCAAATACACAATAATTTCAAATACACTTTACTGCTGCAGCACTACCAATCACAAAACTTTTCTTTGGGGATTGTAGAGTTGGACGCCAGCTGTTTTAAAGTTAAAACAGCAAACTTTGTTTTAACGTGAATTAAATTTAATTTGAATTTAATTTCGTCGTGCCCCACGTTCCGGGCAAGCCATTTTATAACATTATTATAAATGTGTGGCGTTTCAAGATCGTTATGATTTAAATTGGAATTTATTAAATTTCGAGCTCCACGTTCAGGGCGCCATTTCATAACAATACTATTTGCGTTGTTGTGTTGTGTGAATGTATGAGCACCTACCTGCTGTCTGATCTTGCGGTTTTCTTCCGACTAGGGCGTGTGGATTTTGGATTTGATTTCGCAAGTATGTAAACTCAAGTGTATAACAACAGCACACTAAATAAGTTATTTAAAAGTGAAGAGTTTTGTGAGGTTTGTAGGCTCCGTAGTACAGCAATAAAAATACAATGTGGGGTAATAAAAACGGGGTTTATTACTCCAAACACACAAGAATGAAATGGTTATAAGTTAAAATATTCTTACAAACTAAACAATAAATAAATCTTGAATAATGTTTTCTGAATGATTAATAATTTTCAGAAGTTGAGCTCGTTATTTTGAAAGAGTTTATTTTAACTGAGAATTTAATTAATCAATTTAATTTAATTCAATTTAATTTCAATGTCTTTAAAAATTTGATTCTAATGAAATAAAAACTCTAAAGTTACTTGAAAATATTCAAAAATAAACTAGGCGTGACAATCTAGTTCACGTCCCTTTATTTACTAGTGATCTGACTCACGTATACTGCAGTATGAGCAAATTATTTAATTCTTTCTTAAGATTTGTATAGCGCTTTTTGTTTATCTACTATTAATTCTTAACTAATGCTTATTAATTACTTATACTGGCTATACAGATTATCACATGTGAATAATTCTTATTTAACTAGAGTCTTTGATTTCTGGCATCTGAGTGATTTATTTTACATTGATTTAATTAAAAAAGAA
Organism: Magicicada septendecula; assembly: GCA_034769895.1. Taxonomy (NCBI): domain Eukaryota; kingdom Metazoa; phylum Arthropoda; class Insecta; order Hemiptera; family Cicadidae; genus Magicicada; species Magicicada septendecula. The sequence continues at coordinate 306,770,375 of CM068373.1, read as the reverse complement.
AGAAAATTTAACTGTTGAAAAATAAATAACGTGATTTTGACTTTCCTGGTTCTGAAGTGGATTGTAGAGATGCTACGGATGTCCCTCGCTGTCCTTGTCCAATCGGCTAGAGAGCGTCCTGGGTTTTGGCGGTGAGCTCGGAAATCAGCAACACTCTGCTTTCCTGCTATAGATGAAGTTTTACGTCTGTAGTTGCCTGCGAGAACTGTTTCACGTCCCTCGTCGATTCACGTTCCACTTCAGCGTGTGTGTGTGTGTGTGTGTGTGTGTGTGTGTGTGTGTGTGTGTGTGTGTGTGTGTGTGTGTCGTTTCGAGTTGTAGCTCTGCTTTTCAGCTGATTCGAAAATGGTTTAGACGGCCTCCCTGTCGTATTCTTGAAGTAAGGTCTTGTAGTCTTGTAGATCTCTTGCGTGCATACGCCCACAGTTAATGTAGTGCACGGTACGCTTGTTTGTTGGGGTGGTAGAGTATCTTGACTGAACGCTGTAATTACGAGTCGTTACAGTTGATCTGTTTTATGATGATCGTAATTAGGCGTGTTGACCACGTAGAGTCTTCAGATGAGTCTTCACAAAATTATGGTTTTGAGACGATCGAAGATATACGCCTGTTCTTCTCGAATACTGGCAGTAGAGTGTTTAATCAGCCCCAAAACTCCGCGTTGGTTCCAATTTCTTTGAATGATTTGATTGGCTGACACATTCTCCCTACTACCCAAAATTTGAATCACCTCAGCCCGTGAGAACGAAACTACTTTCCCACAGACTGAGAAGTTATATTATTATTAATATTCTTAACACAACGGAACTGAATTGTCGTTCCGGATTTCCTGTGGCACTTTTATATTGCAATTATCTTGGCTGCAAGCCAAGTTGTGCTAATTCTAAAATATACAATTTGTTGTAAATTCTTATAGCTATATCATATTAAAAGCTCTTTTATGTAGCTCAATTATTACGGAAGTTATTAACATAAAATTAATTAACTCTGTTATTATTTAATTATATTGCATAAAATTCACACACCCTATTATTAATATTTCGGCAAACATTTTGGCTATAATGGATTTCGCCTGAATTTACTGGTTTCCGAAATATTAATAATTGAAAGTTTGGGCGTCGTCGTATTCGTTACACAGTGAGTTGATTATGTAACAGCCGCGGACATAGGCGTGTGCGCCTTGTACAATGCATTATCATGATCGCTGTAACATATGAGTGGAGTTTCGACTATTAAATTTTATTTTAACATTAATATAGTATACCCTTAACATATAACTCCAAATTAATGATATTTGGTCCTTATATAATATACTGCAACACATCTTCTTATGATTTCTTTCATTATGGATTATGAGTTTTACATGGACCTGGTTAGGGTGTACCATGCCAACATTTACCTGCAGTATATGGTACTTTTCTGCTTTGCCGGCTATTGGGTGTGGGATTTGGGCTTATTAGGTATCAGGTAACGAGTTGGGACGATGTGTTTCCAAAAGAATTATTTTAGGAAGCTGAGTTGTATAAATTGTGAATAAATGAAAACTACCTTTTTAGTCTATCATTCCAATGATTATAATTGTCACCCTCAAGGTGCTTATCTTTAAACAAATCATAATAATAAAAAGAATTTCAAATATTTAACACAATTTACGGCGGATTCCACAAATTTATATTCTTTCTTGAATATTACTTTACACATATTTTCTCTAGTGATATATTGTTATAATGCTTACGTCTAACAATCACATATTAAAATCATATATCTTAGTACATAATTTATAAGTTCCTGAAAATAAGACATACAATACACAGTATATACACCAAACATATAACATGGAAATATACACACATATATGGGCAGTTTCACACTGTCTGCCTGTAATTATAATTCATTTATAAAAATCATTTTTTGTTATATTGAATTTAATTATTTAATAAAATGGAAATACTGAATTGATTTCATTCTATGAAATTCGTAACCCTGTTCTTTATACATGAGAAAATAAAATACCAACTTTTTAAATGAATATAACAAGGGTTATAGTTATCGTTATCTCTATGGTAATTATTATTAATATAAACACTTTTATTAAGGGTAACTCCCTTTTAATTATTCTACTCTTCAGCCTGCTTGGCTATCAACAATAATTAATATGAAACAATAAAATTTGTGACATCTACTATCTTGATAACACTCTTAGAGCTTCTCTGCACTCTCCCTTAATTTATCACATTTAATTTATCAAATATAATTTTTTATACAGTGCACAATCTCATGAAAACATTTGCTTAGAGTCTTTCTGCACTCTTATTAACATATTATTATAATAATCACACATTATCTAAATGTTCTGTCTTTTTGGATAAATGTCTCTATATGATATACAGTACAACATTTAAAAGTGTCTTTAGGCTTTAGTCATACCGCCCATATAAAAAAATGTTTATCAATTATTTAAAACTGTTCAATTTCGTTTATAGCGGCTTTTCATTTACTTGTTGTGTTTTACAACATTATTATGAACCCTGAACCATATCAGGTCACCTGTTTTGATGATTTCATGTTACATAGATGTACACGGGTCTCAGGCGTCGGCGTTGAGTACAGCTATTCCTCTCGAAACCTCCGTCAGCGTCGCTTAGCGGTGTATGAACAGCTAGGCTAGGCGTCGTTCCTTTATCGTCATGGACACAGCGTCTCTGGCCTCGGGTATAGTCTGATGTCCGTAGTACGTAGTTGTAGTAACTCAGGTGTCTGCCGGTCTCATTGAAGCGTCTTCTGCAGCGTATCGTTCCGTGTGTACGACTCAACGAATACTTTATGAATGCTACAGATGCTCGTTTTGTTTGCTATATAAAATCTTATCTGTACCCTTCTAAATGTACAATTGTAGCAGATAACGCTTATTATGCGTACTCCAGTTAGAACGATAAACATTGATAACAATGTTTCGTTATAACACTCCCCCACTTGCTTAAAAAAAAAAAAAATTGTTTGTGCTTTACAGAACAACATTTTTTTTTTTTTTTTTTTTTTTTTTTTTTTTTTTTTTTTTTTTTATCTATGTTTAGTACATACACAGTCAGTTATATTACATGTTTATTAGAAAGAATATAAAATCTTATCTTAAAGTAACAATCACATATGGGTATTATTGGATATAATGACGCAGAGATGACGCATGGTATTTTCCGACGTCCTTTTGCTTCACTGGGTCATATACCATGTAAGTGTGTGGTCCTAGACGACTCCTTAGTTCATATGGGCCACAGAATAATCTGAAGAATTTCTTGGAAGTGTTTAATATACTACTTCCCACAGGATTTGTCTTTATCAATACCTTATCACCAATCTGGAATCTTGTCAATCGGTGAATTCTATTATACCGGTCTCTCCTTTTACCTGCTTGATGATATAGCTGTCGTTCAGCTCTGTTTATTTTTATTTGAATTGGCAAATCTACATTATAATTTTCCAGTTTATTAATCATGTTGTGCCAGAATCTTTTAGGTATTTTATTCTCACTTAATTCTAACGGTGTGTATCCTGTAGCTTCACTATAATTGTGATTCATTGCATCTTCGAAAAATTGTAGATAGTCAGGCCATTTACTCTGTTGATTGTAGCAATATAACCTCATGTACTTGCCTAACTCTCTATTTATTCTTTCAGCAAGATTAGTTTGTGGATGCCTTATGGATGTAAGTACAGGTTTTATACCTTGTCTTGTCAATGCGTCCTTCCATAATTTATTACCAAACTGCTTACCTTGATCTGTCAACACTTTATCCATTTTTCCATACTTTGGTATATACTTCTGGGTGATGACGTTCAGAACAGATTTCATGGTGGGTCTTCGTACAGCATATAACTTTACTAGCTTGGTAAACACATCTCCCGTCACAATTATATGGCGGTACCCACGACTTGATCGCGGGAGTGGTCCAAGGAAATCAAGTGCAACTATATCCCCCTTCTTCTTAGTTCTGATACTCCCCATTTCAACGCAAGTGTTTAAATTCGGATGTTTGGCTGTTTGACAATCATGGCATTTCCTAACAATTATTTTAATTTTTCTGAACATATTATTACAGGTGAAGGCTTCTTTCATAGTTAAATAGCACTTCAATGGAGATGCATGAGCTAGACTACGATGACATGGCATAATTAATTGCTGTAACATGTCATGAGATAGCACAACTTTCCAATCATAATTAATAAGCTTAAATAAAATTCCATCTTTCACACAATAATTTATAGGTAACGGATTATTTTTTTATATTCTGTAATCGCTGATCTTTATCTTGCTCTCTAGCGAGATTACGTAGTAATTCTTGTACTTCTCTCTCGGGTTTGTATGTTATGTTGCTAAGTACCCTGACATCTTGTGGTTTAGCTTCATGTGTTTCTTCTTTTTCTTCTATATAACGGCTTAAGGTATCAGCTACTTCATTGTCTTTGCCTTTGCAGTATTTAATGGTGAAAGAATATTCCCCAATGGCAAGTATCCATCGCATCAACCTCGCACTCTTTACCTTACATGTTAATAGGAAAGATAAAGCCTGATGATCTGTATGAATTTCAAAATGAGTTCCGCATAGATAGAATCGGAACTGGGATAATGCATATACAATAGCTAGTACTTCCTTTTCTGTAGTGCAGTACTCTATCTCCGCTCCTCGGAATACACGACTGGCATAGGCGATTACCCTTAAGTCTCCTTTTGAGTCTTTTTGATACAATACACTTCCCATTGCATATTGACTTGCGTCTGCATATAGCACATAATCGCCGTCTTTCTTCGGATGGTGTAGCATTAAATTTTGTTTAAACAATGTTTTGACTCGATCCACTGCTTCAGTGTGATGCTGCTCCCATTTCCATTTTCTCTTCTTTTGTGTTAACTCCAGCAGAGGTTTTACTGTTGCTGCATAGTCAGATGAGAAGCGTCGATAATAACCAGTCAATCCTAGGAAAGCTCTTACTCCTTTTACATTTTTAGGAATAGGGAAATTTAGGATACTTTGGATCTTGATAGGATCAGGTTTGATACCTCGTTCGGATATAATATGACCAAGGAACTTGATATTGGTTTTTAGGAATTCACATTTTTTATAATTGAGGGAAATTTTGGCTACTCTAAATTTCTCAAAAATAACTCGTAATTGATTTACATGTTCCTGAATAGTTTTCGACACGACGAGTATGTCATCTACAAATACCATTGTGTAAGGTGACACCTCCTCTCCAAGTGCATTTTCTATACATCGTACAATAGCAGACAAGCTAGTGCTTAATCCAAACGGTACTACGTTGTATTCATAGGTCTTGTTTTTGTAGAGGAACGCCGTATACTTGCGGTCACTCTCTCGTATTGGTATCTGCCAGAAACTAGAAGTAAGGTCTAATTTTGTTAAATATCTAGCTCCTTCACATTTAGCAAATAACTCTTCAGCATTTGGAGCGCAGTCGTACATCTTTTCAACAACGTTGTTAAGGTTACGCATATCCATACACAGTCTAATCGCATCATCTTTTTTCTTGATTACTACAAGTGGATTCAGGTAATTGCTATGTGATCTGCGGATGACATTGTTATCTAACATACGCTGAATTTCTTGATCTACCTGCTCCTCGTATTTCATTGGAATCGTATATGTGCGTCTGACGAACTTGGACGGGTCAGTTACCTTAATTCGATGCTGGTAGACGTGAGTTTGAGTTGGTACTTCGCTAAAGATGTCCTCATATTCTTCTAACAGATCATTTATGTGTTGTTCTCCTGGCTGATCTTCTACTTCTTATGGATGTGTCCGTTCTTCGGCTAATGTGATCTTGGGTCTACTAATTTTAAGTATTTCCGGTTGTGGAGGATTCTGTTCTTTAACAGGTGCTCTTAAATCTATAGTTTTACATATATTATTAACTGTACATGTCATTTGTCCATCTTTCATATTGATAACAGCATTGAGTCGGTCTAGCGCATCCACTCCCAGAATGCAGTCATATATTAGCTTATCAACTATCAGTACAGGTAATTCTATCTCTAATCCTTGACAGGTAATACTAACATACATCTGATGGTTTACTTTTTCCATCGATTTATTTGCTGTAGTTATTTGTATCTCCCGTGTAGGCAACTTCGGTACATTTTTAAAATGAGCATTATGAATTTTTACCCATGCACTATTGATAATTGTGACCTCACTCCCTGTATCAACTAATGCGTTAACAGGTACATTATTAACATACAGTTTTATTTGTGGACATACAGTATTATTTATTGGATTCATTTTATCGGTCATAAATAATTCTTCCCTAAGATCAGGTGGGAATATACCTCCTATACAGACTCCAGAATGTAGTCATTGATTTTCAGTCTTCGATGTGGACGGTTTATTACGTTCATCAGTGTTTCTCGGTGTCTCTTTCTGTTTTTTCTCAACGGTAATCGCCTGCGTATTTGCATTCCTATCGGATGTCCATGGTTTCGAAAATCGTTTCGACGAATTCGGCCATCGGTAACCTCCTTTGTAATTACCTCTTTCATTATTTTGCTTCTGCTTCTCATATGTTCGTCCATCTTCATGGCGTCTATCATATGATACATTTTTGTTTTTCGGATATTTTTCCTCGTCTGTACGTCTATCTTCTCTGCCTTTATCTTCTTGGCGATATCTTTGCGAATACCACGTACCTCTATCTTGATTTTGGTTCCGGTTATCTCGCTGAACTCCTCTTGGTGGGTCTCGTTCACGGATTACACCCTCCATCTGTGTTAAAAGTATTAATAGATCTTCAATGGTAGCTATACTCTGAACATGTATAGCTAGTTGGATGTTCCTGCTGAAATGATTAGCAAGCTTAATGACTAATTCTTTTTGTGTTAAAGCGGGACGTAAATGTTTACTCCTCTCTACTAACATAATGACGTATTCATCTTCAGACAGCTTACCTGGATTATATTTACCAAATTCCAGTGTATTTCGTATTCTCATTTGTATGTATTCATTCCAATACCTCCGTTCGAATACTAGTTTAAATTCTTCATACGTTTTTAAATCGTCATTCACCATCGTGAACCAACTGGCTGCTGTATCTTTTAAGTAACGGCTTACAAAGTCTATTTTATCTTTGTCACTGAGAATAGATCCAATACTATCCATTTCTTTCTCACATTTGATACGAAATTCAATGGGATTTTCCCCTCTGGATCCTCTAAAATAGTTAATGGGTCTCTCTTCTCTAGGTACGGTCGAGTATACTAACGCTTGTGTTGGTAGTCTTCTCACTTCTCGTGTAAGTCGGTCTACTTCACCTTTTAACTTGACTTCCAGCTGAGCTACCCTGTTGTCATGGTGTTGGATAGATTTCTTGATGGTGTCGTCTGCTGCGGCGAGACTTTTTGTTTCTTCTTCAATTTTCATGGTCTTCCTGACATTACTCTGCACCAACTCGCTGATGACTTGTATCTTGGTATCTTGTCGATGCGTAATTTTTTCGAGTTTCTGGTCCAGTGTGTCGGCCATAGATTTAAAATTTTGTTGTAGTCTTTTTCGCTGCTCTTCGAAATTTTCATTCATCACCACCGCTTGTTGTTTTAGAGACTCTTTAACTTTACCTTCTAAGGTCTCCATTCGTTCCATAATTTCTACCTTACTTTCAGCATTATACGCGTATAGTTTCTGAATTTCTGACGTGCTTGCTTCCAATCTTCTCATAGTTTCAGCACCACTAGTTTTTATTTCTTCAAACCTTTTTACGTTTTCAGCGTTGCTGGCTTCTAACTTCTTCATTATGTCGGCTAAACTGACCTCTTGTTTATGTGCCATGTTTAATTTTAATTTGGTGAACCGATTTTAAAATATTTATTATTAATTTGTATATTATTAATTATTTGGATTATTATTAAATATTGGTAGTCATTTATTCATCAACATACAACCGTTATCTTGGGCGCCTGTAGTATCAGTTTCTGATAACCACAATATTTATCTAAGCTCCCCTTTGTTTACTTTACTGATAACGCTAACTGTACGTTCTTATCAGCTACATTCAACATATAAATGCACGTTTTATAATAATTACACATCAACTCTGAATATTTGTTCTACGTGAATTTATATTTATTTAACTTCTTACTAATTTCTAATTTTTTCGTATTATGTTTTTTTTTATTTATTTATTTAATCGTGCCCCACGTTGGAAGCGACATTTTATTTTGCAACACATCTTCTTATGATTTCTTTCATTATGGATTATGAGTTTTACATGGACCTGGTTAGGGTATACCATGCCAACACTTACCTGCAGTATATGGTACTTTTCTGCTTTGCCGGCTATTAGGTGTGGGATTTGGGCTTATTAGGTATCAGGTAACGAGTTGGGACGATGTGTTTCCAAAAGAATTATTTTAGGAAGCTGAGTTGTATAAATTGTGAATAAATGAAAACTACCTTTTTAGTCTATCATTCCAATGATTATAATTGTCACCCTCAAGGTGCTTATCTTTAAACAAATCATAATAATAAAAAGAATTTCAAATATTTAACACAATTTACGGCGGGTTCCACCAATTTATATTCTTTCTTGAATATTACTTTACACATATTTTCTCTAGTGATATATTGTTATAATGCTTACGTCTAACAATCACATATTAAAATCATATATCTTAGTACATAATTTATAAGTTCCTGAAAATAAGACATACAATACACAGTAGATACACCAAACATATAACATGGAAATATACACACATATATGGGCAGTTTCACACTGTCTGCCTGTAATTATAATTCATTTATAAAAATCATTTTTTGTTATATTGAATTTAATTATTTAATAAAATGGAAATACTGAATTGATTTTATTCTATGAAATCCGTAACCCTGTTCTTTATACATGAGAAAATAAAATACCAACTTTTTAAATGAATATAACAAGGGTTATAGTTATCGTTATCTCTATGGTAATTATTATTAATATAAACACTTTTATTAAGGGTAACTCCCTTTTAATTATTCTACTCTTCAGCCTGCTTGGCTATCAACAATAATTAATATGAAACAATAAAATTTGTGACATCTACTATCTTGATAACACTCTTAGAGCTTCTCTGCACTCTCCCTTAAATTATCACATTTAATTTATCAAATATAATTTTTTATACAGTGCACAATCTCATGAAAACATTTGCTTAGAGTCTTTCTGCACTCTTATTAACATATTATTATAATAATCACACATTATCTAAATGTTCTGTCTTTTTGGATAAATGTCTCTATATGATATACAGTACAACATTTAAAAGTGTCTTTAGGCTTTAGTCATACCGCCTATATAAAAAAATGTTTATCAATTATTTAAAACTGTTCAATTTCGTTTATAGCGGCTTTTCATTTACTTGTTGTGTTTTACAACATTATTATGAACCCTGAACCATATCAGGTCACCTGTTTTGATGATTTCATGTTACATAGATGTACACGGGTCTCAGGCGTCGGCGTTGAGTACAGCTATTCCTCTCGAAACCTCCGTCAGCGTCGCTTAGCGGTGTATGAACAGCTAGGCTAGGCGTCGTTCCTTTATCGTCATGGACACAGCGTCTCTGGCCTCGGGTATAGTCTGATGTCCGTAGTACGTAGTTGTAGTAACTCAGGTGTCTGCCGGTCTCATTGAAGCGTCTTCTGCAGCGTATCGTTCCGTGTGTACGACTCAACGAATACTTTATGAATGCTACAGATGCTCGTTTTGTTTGCTATATAAAATCTTATCTGTACCCTTCTAAATGTACAATTGTAGCAGATAACGCTTATTATGCGTACTCCAGTTAGAACGATAAACATTGATAACAATGTTTCGTTATAACACTCCCCCACTTGCTTAAAAAAAAAAAAATTGTTTGTGCTTTACAGAACAACATTTTTTTTTTTTTTTTTTTTTTTTTTTTTTTTTTTTTTTATCTATGTTTAGTACATACACAGTCAGTTATATTACATGTTTATTAGAAAGAATATAAAATCATATCTTAAAGTAACAATCACATATGGGTATTATTGGATATAATGACGCAGAGATGACGCATGGTACTTTCCGACGTCCTTTTGCTTCACTGGGTCATATACCATGTAGGTGTGTGGTCCTAGACGACTCCTTAGTTCATATGGGCCACAGAATAATCTGAAGAATTTCTTGGAAGTGTTTAATATACTACTTCCCACAGGATTTGTCTTTATCAATACCTTATCACCAATCTGGAATCTTGTCAATCGGTGAATTCTATTATACCGGTCTCTCCTTTTACCTGCTTGATGATATAGCTGTCGTTCAGCTCTGTTTATTTTTATTTGAATTGGCAAATCTACATTATAATTTTCCAGTTTATTAATCATGTTGTGCCAGAATCTTTTAGGTATTTTATTCTCACTTAATTCTAACGGTGTGTATCCTGTAGCTTCACTATAATTGTGATTCATTGCATCTTCGAAAAATTGTAGATAGTCAGGCCATTTACTCTGTTGATTGTAGCAATATAACCTCATGTACTTGCCTAACTCTCTATTTATTCTTTCAGCAAGATTAGTTTGTGGATGCCTTATGGATGTAAGTACAGGTTTTATACCTTGTCTTGTCAATGCGTCCTTCCATAATTTATTACCAAACTGCTTACCTTGATCTGTCAACACTTTATCCATTTTTCCATACTTTGGTATATACTTCTGGGTGATGACGTTCAGAACACATTTCATGGTGGGTCTTCGTACAGCATATAACTTTACTAGCTTGGTAAACACATCTCCCGTCACAATTATATGGCGGTACCCACGACTTGATCGCGGGAGTGGTCCAAGGAAATCAAGTGCAACTATATCCCCCTTCTTCTTAGTTCTGATACTCCCCATTTCAACGCAAGTGTTTAAATTCGGATGTTTGGCTGTTTGACAATCATGGCATTTCCTAACAATTATTTTAATTTTTCTGAACATATTATTACAGGTGAAGGCTTCTTTCATAGTTAAATAGCACTTCAATGGAGATGCATGAGCTAGACTACGATGACATGGCATAATTAATTGCTGTAACATGTCATGAGATAGCACAACTTTCCAATCATAATTAATAAGCTTAAATAAAATTCCATCTTTCACACAATAATTTATAGGTAACGGATTATTTTTTATATTCTGTAATCGCTGATCTTTATCTTGCTCTCTAGCGAGATTACGTAGTAATTCTTGTACTTCTCTCTCGGGTTTGTATGTTATGTTGCTAAGTACCCTGACATCTTGTGGTTTAGCTTCATGTGTTTCTTCTTTTTCTTCTATATAACGGCTTAAGGTATCAGCTACTTCATTGTCTTTGCCTTTGCAGTATTTAATGGTGAAAGAATATTCCCCAATGGCAAGTATCCATCGCATCAACCTCGCACTCTTTACCTTACATGTTAATAGGAAAGATAAAGCCTGATGATCTGTATGAATTTCAAAATGAGTTCCGCATAGATAGAATCGGAACTGGGATAATGCATATACAATAGCTAGTACTTCCTTTTCTGTAGTGCAGTACTCTATCTCCGCTCCTCGGAATACACGACTGGCATAGGCGATTACCCTTAAGTCTCCTTTTGAGTCTTTTTGATACAATACACTTCCCATTGCATATTGACTTGCGTCTGCATATAGCACATAATCGCCGTCTTTCTTCGGATGGTGTAGCATTAAATTTTGTTTAAACAATGTTTTGACTCGATCCACTGCTTCAGTGTGATGCTGCTCCCATTTCAATTTTCTCTTCTTTTGTGTTAACTCCAGCAGAGGTTTTACTGTTGCTGCATAGTCAGATGAGAAGCGTCGATAATAACCAGTCAATCCTAGGAAAGCTCTTACTCCTTTTACATTTTTAGGAATAGGGAAATTTAGGATACTTTGGATCTTGATAGGATCAGGTTTGATACCTCGTTCGGATATAATATGACCAAGGAACTTGATATTGGTTTTTAGGAATTCACATTTTTTATAATTGAGGGAAATTTTGGCTACTCTAAATTTCTCAAAAATAACTCGTAATTGATTTACATGTTCCTGAATAGTTTTCGACACGACGAGTATGTCATCTACAAATACCATTGTGTAAGGTGACACCTCCTCTCCAAGTGCATTTTCTATACATCGTACAATAGCAGACAAGCTAGTGCTTAATCCAAACGGTACTACGTTGTATTCATAGGTCTTGTTTTTGTAGAGGAACGCCGTATACTTGCGGTCACTCTCTCGTATTGGTATCTGCCAGAAACTAGAAGTAAGGTCTAATTTTGTTAAATATCTAGCTCCTTCACATTTAGCAAATAACTCTTCAGCATTTGGAGCGCAGTCGTACATCTTTTCAACAACGTTGTTAAGGTTACGCATATCCATACACAGTCTAATCGCATCATCTTTTTTCTTGATTACTACAAGTGGATTCAGGTAATTGCTATGTGATCTGCGGATGACATTGTTATCTAACATACGCTGAATTTCTTGATCTACCTGCTCCTCGTATTTCATTGGAATCGTATATGTGCGTCTGACGAACTTGGACGGGTCAGTTACCTTAATTCGATGCTGGTAGACGTGAGTTTGAGTTGGTACTTCGCTAAAGATGTCCTCATATTCTTCTAACAGATCATTTATGTGTTGTTCTCCTGGCTGATCTTCTACTTCTTATGGATGTGTCCGTTCTTCGGCTAATGTGATCTTGGGTCTACTAATTTTAAGTATTTCCGGTTGTGGAGGATTCTGTTCTTTAACAGGTGCTCTTAAATCTATAGTTTTACATATATTATTAACTGTACATGTCATTTGTCCATCTTTCATATTGATAACAGCATTGAGTCGGTCTAGCGCATCCACTCCCAGAATGCAGTCATATATTAGCTTATCAACTATCAGTACAGGTAATTCTATCTCTAATCCTTGACAGGTAATACTAACATACATCTGATGGTTTACTTTTTCCATCGATTTATTTGCTGTAGTTATTTGTATCTCCCGTGTAGGCAACTTCGGTACATTTTTAAAATGAGCATTATGAATTTTTACCCATGCACTATTGATAATTGTGACCTCACTCCCTGTATCAACTAATGCGTTAACAGGTACATTATTAACATACAGTTTTATTTGTGGACATACAGTATTATTTATTGGATTCATTTTATCGGTCATAAATAATTCTTCCCTAAGATCAGGTGGGAATATACCTCCTATACAGACTCCAGAATGTAGTCATTGATTTTCAGTCTTCGATGTGGACGGTTTATTACGTTCATCAGTGTTTCTCGGTGTCTCTTTCTGTTTTTTCTCAACGGTAATCGCCTGCGTATTTGCATTCCTATCGGATGTCCATGGTTTCGAAAATCGTTTCGACGAATTCGGCCATCGGTAACCTCCTTTGTAATTACCTCTTTCATTATTTTGCTCCTGCTTCTCATATGTTCGTCCATCTTCATGGCGTCTATCATATGATACATTTTTGTTTTTCGGATATTTTTCCTCGTCTGTACGTCTATCTTCTCTGCCTTTATCTTCTTGGCGATATCTTTGCGAATACCACGTACCTCTATCTTGATTTTGGTTCCGGTTATCTCGCTGAACTCCTCTTGGTGGGTCTCGTTCACGGATTACACCCTCCATCTGTGTTAAAAGTATTAATAGATCTTCAATGGTAGCTATACTCTGAACATGTATAGCTAGTTGGATGTTCCTGCTGAAATGATTAGCAAGCTTAATGACTAATTCTTTTTGTGTTAAAGCGGGACGTAAATGTTTACTCCTCTCTACTAACATAATGACGTATTCATCTTCAGACAGCTTACCTGGATTATATTTACCAAATTCCAGTGTATTTCGTATTCTCATTTGTATGTATTCATTCCAATACCTCCGTTCGAATACTAGTTTAAATTCTTCATACGTTTTTAAATCGTCATTCACCATCGTGAACCTACTGGCTGCTGTATCTTTTAAGTAACGGCTTACAAAGTCTATTTTATCTTTGTCACTGAGAATAGATCCAATACTATCCATTTCTTTCTCACATTTGATACGAAATTCAATGGGATTTTCCCCTCTGGATCCTCTAAAATAGTTAATGGGTCTCTCTTCTCTAGGTACGGTCGAGTATACTAACGCTTGTGTTGGTAGTCTTCTCACTTCTCGTGTAAGTCGGTCTACTTCACCTTTTAACTTGACTTCCAGCTGAGCTACCCTGTTGTCATGGTGTTGGATAGATTTCTTGATGGTGTCGTCTGCTGCGGCGAGACTTTTTGTTTCTTCTTCAATTTTCATGGTCTTCCTGACATTACTCTGCACCAACTCGCTGATGACTTGTATCTTGGTATCTTGTCGATGCGTAATTTTTTCGAGTTTCTGGTCCAGTGTGTCGGCCATAGATTTAAAATTTTGTTGTAGTCTTTTTCGCTGCTCTTCGAAATTTTCATTCATCACCACCGCTTGTTGTTTTAGAGACTCTTTAACTTTACCTTCTAAGGTCTCCATTCGTTCCATAATTTCTACCTTACTTTCAGCATTATACGCGTATAGTTTCTGAATTTCTGACGTGCTTGCTTCCAATCTTCTCATAGTTTCAGCACCACTAGTTTTTATTTCTTCAAACCTTTTTACGTTTTCAGCGTTGCTGGCTTCTAACTTCTTCATTATGTCGGCTAAACTGACCTCTTGTTTATGTGCCATGTTTAATTTTAATTTGGTGAACCGATTTTAAAATATTTATTATTAATTTGTATATTATTAATTATTTGGATTATTATTAAATATTGGTAGTCATTTATTCATCAACATACAACCGTTATCTTGGGCGCCTGTAGTATCAGTTTCTGATAACCACAATATTTATCTAAGCTCCCCTTTGTTTACTTTACTGATAACGCTAACTGTACGTTCTTATCAGCTACATTCAACATATAAATGCACGTTTTATAATAATTACACATCAACTCTGAATATTTGTTCTACGTGAATTTATATTTATTTAACTTCTTACTAATTTTTAATTTTTTCGTATTATGTTTTTTTTTATTTATTTATTTAATCGTGCCCCACGTTGGAAGCGACATTTTATTTTGCAACACATCTTCTTATGATTTCTTTCATTATGGATTATGAGTTTTACATGGACCTGGTTAGGGTATACCATGCCAACACTTACCTGCAGTATATGGTACTTTTCTGCTTTGCCGGCTATTAGGTGTGGGATTTGGGCTTATTAGGTATCAGGTAACGAGTTGGGACGATGTGTTTCCAAAAGAATTATTTTAGGAAGCTGAGTTGTATAAATTGTGAATAAATGAAAACTACCTTTTTAGTCTATCATTCCAATGATTATAATTGTCACCCTCAAGGTGCTTATCTTTAAACAAATCATAATAATAAAAAGAATTTCAAATATTTAACACAATTTACGGCGGGTTCCACCAATTTATATTCTTTCTTGAATATTACTTTACACATATTTTCTCTAGTGATATATTGTTATAATGCTTACGTCTAACAATCACATATTAAAATCATATATCTTAGTACATAATTTATAAGTTCCTGAAAATAAGACATACAATACACAGTAGATACACCAAACATATAACATGGAAATATACACACATATATGGGCAGTTTCACACTGTCTGCCTGTAATTATAATTCATTTATAAAAATCATTTTTTGTTATATTGAATTTAATTATTTAATAAAATGGAAATACTGAATTGATTTTATTCTATGAAATCCGTAACCCTGTTCTTTATACATGAGAAAATAAAATACCAACTTTTTAAATGAATATAACAAGGGTTATAGTTATCGTTATCTCTATGGTAATTATTATTAATATAAACACTTTTATTAAGGGTAACTCCCTTTTAATTATTCTACTCTTCAGCCTGCTTGGCTATCAACAATAATTAATATGAAACAATAAAATTTGTGACATCTACTATCTTGATAACACTCTTAGAGCTTCTCTGCACTCTCCCTTAATTTATCACATTTAATTTATCAAATATAATTTTTTATACAGTGCACAATCTCATGAAAACATTTGCTTAGAGTCTTTCTGCACTCTTATTAACATATTATTATAATAATCACACATTATCTAAATGTTCTGTCTTTTTGGATAAATGTCTCTATATGATATACAGTACAACATTTAAAAGTGTCTTTAGGCTTTAGTCATACCGCCTATATAAAAAAATGTTTATCAATTATTTAAAACTGTTCAATTTCGTTTATAGCGGCTTTTCATTTACTTGTTGTGTTTTACAACATTATTATGAACCCTGAACCATATCAGGTCACCTGTTTTGATGATTTCATGTTACATAGATGTACACGGGTCTCAGGCGTCGGCGTTGAGTACAGCTATTCCTCTCGAAACCTCCGTCAGCGTCGCTTAGCGGTGTATGAACAGCTAGGCTAGGCGTCGTTCCTTTATCGTCATGGACACAGCGTCTCTGGCCTCGGGTATAGTCTGATGTCCGTAGTACGTAGTTGTAGTAACTCAGGTGTCTGCCGGTCTCATTGAAGCGTCTTCTGCAGCGTATCGTTCCGTGTGTACGACTCAACGAATACTTTATGAATGCTACAGATGCTCGTTTTGTTTGCTATATAAAATCTTATCTGTACCCTTCTAAATGTACAATTGTAGCAGATAACGCTTATTATGCGTACTCCAGTTAGAACGATAAACATTGATAACAATGTTTCGTTATAATACATATATATATATATATATATATATATATATATATATATAAGTTCCACTCGAGTGTGCACTCATGTAATGCAGATATGTGTAGAATTTTTTTTAATATTTGCAATTTTGATGTTTAACGACCTCACTTTGAGTGATTTTTTTATTCTGAAGACGAAACGTATATTTCGAAACGCTTAAAGATAATCAATCGAACGCAACACGAAGTCACACGACGGAAGAAATACGCTAAATATCATATATATTTTTTATGGCAAAATTGTTTTGTGTAAGATATTCTATTTTTGTTGTTAAGCTTGTATGTAGAAAAAGACCTACCACAATTGAAAGTCTGGTTAATGCCGTTGCGCTAAAGGCCTTAGTTGCCAAGTCCCGAAACATAAATAAAGTAGTGACGATAATTGTAATTATAAAATAAAAATAACAGTCGTCAAATATGTTTGTTAAATACTCAAACATAAATAAAGTAGGAACGATAATTATAATTATAATTATAAAATAAAAATAACAACCGTCAAATGTATTTTTTAAATAAATAAGTATACATTTTTTCATCAAAAATATGAACCGAGCCATTTGTATTTCGTACAACAAGAACTTAAAAAAATATCTGTGTTAAGTTCTTATAAGAGTCTGTGTTTAAAATGTGAGCGACTGTCTACGCTGGAATGTGTTTCTTGCAGAGGTTATCAAGAATTAAAGAAGCACTTATCTAACGGGCACGAGCTGTTCTGAAACAATATAGAAAGTTGATTTATGTGGGCTGTTTGGAGGAATACAAATCAACATACTATTTCAGTAACGTGGAGGAAACAAATAGAGCGGTGGACACTTAAACTTTCGGCACAGAAAAATCAACGGTATGGGAAATCGGCTGTTGATAAGCAGTAAAATTAAGCTATACAAATTTTGATTCTATTTGCAAAGCACAAGGAATAATGACTTCGGTCGCTGACCATTTGTCCTTTATATTATTTTCCGTTTCATTTTTTTTCAGGTCCCGTAACTTTCAAACATCGAAGCAGTTGAAACGTCACGACTTATAAAGACTGGCGGCAAATAGGATAACGTTTAGCTGCAAATAAATATTTTTGAAAACGTCTTCAGGAACTGAGTCATGAATAACAGGGAAAGGATAGCATACAACAAGGCAGTGCAGTCTACAGTAGCCTGATGAAAATAAGAAATTTTTCCGACCACTTGCTGATACCCCTGGTATACATTGTAATATATCTTTTTATGGGTGTTTATTTTGTCACCCGTTGTAATCGTATTGTAAATATGTGTGACGAGCTTTTTTATTTCGCTCGTAGCGTTCGTAGTATAAGGGTGTAATTGTGGGTAATAATCTGTCAAATACTCTGTGAAGAGTTAATCGTATGTAACGAGTCGGAATATACTTTTTCTTAATACTTACGGGCAAACAGTATCTCTCGTGGTCCGATTCGAATCTTGCCGCCTCGTTACCCGATTGGCCCACGCTGTCTTGCAGTGTCGATTTCGCTAACTGCCGTATGTAGGCGTTTTCAGTTTAGTATTTGTTTATATTACTTTATTTTCTATGAATCAAACATACAGCGTTGAGGAACATTAAAATTTATTAACCCTTCTTTCTATTATCCCTTCAATTACATTTAATGAATAGTACAGAATTTTATATTAGTCCGGGCTTTTACAATTTTCTCAGTTGGTATCGCTCAGTCATATATCGAGACGCCAGCATGGCTTATAATGTTTGTTTACAATTATTATTCGTCTCAAGGTGTTAAGTCCTTTTGACTACAGAAGTTTGGATTATCGGCTAAAATGCACAAAATTATAATATTTCTTAAAACTAGTTAAACAATGTTTAATACACTAATACAAACAAGTAGGTTATCGGCAATGAGAATTAGAATAGTGTTTGGTTAGAATTTTGTCAGCAAGTTATGTTCATTAACAATTTATTATAAATCAATTTCAAAGGTTGTTAATTGATTAAGTTTTATTAATAGTGATATTTTAATTACCTTCAGTTCTTGTTTCAAAATTGTGATCAGTGAAGTGAAAATTTTACCTCGTTATTATGGATAAAGGGGAATTCATTTTTAAGTGAAATTATTAGTTTATACTCATCGGGTTCTCGTTGTGGCTTATTCGATGTTCGTCTACTTCTTCCGGATAGGTCTAGTCGTCTTCTCTTCCTCGGATGTTTCTCAATTCCCGTTCAGATGGTTTCAATTAAAGTTCGGCTTCCCTCTTGTTCCGTAGTCGTTCGTATTCTCAGGTTGAAGTAGGTCGATCCCCTTCTTCCTTCGGGATGAGTCGTCCGTTACGTTCCTTCGGAGTATTCTTCTTTTACAGTTATTTTTATTTTTTAAATATTTTATTACTGGTTATTCCATCAGGTGTCGTATGGAATGCTTCTCCAATACTTCTTCCTTCTTGGTTTATAACAATTTAAATTTTTATAGTTAATTTCGGATTGAGAGCTGCATACATCCGCCCTCCGCGTCAGTCAATAATGAAGTCATTAGAATTCCAACGGTTTTTTGGTAATAAATCTCAGTTGCTATGGTTACTTATTAAATTATGCTAATTCTAATTGGTCGTTAGTTTATGTCATTGTTATATTCTAACGTTTTATTTTGGTTTAAATCTATAAAATATCTTCAAATTAAGATTTCTTTCTTATATTAGTAGTTATATTAATTACATGAATACCATTGTTCTTCTTTTTTGTTAAGGATTATTTTGATACCCCTCATGGTTACTTTTGAATAGTTAATAACATTTTCGTTATTTTCTTATTTATATTTCTTATATATTTAATCTAAAACTGGATGTTATTTATACATTTTTGTATAGGTATACTTACTTAACTGTTTAAACATTTGGTATTCTCATGATTGGTACTGGGCTATTGTTTTGCTTTTAAAATTTACAAAGTTCCTTCAATAAATGTTAGGCGTAGAGCCTAGACTTCCCCATACTACTATTTAACATTCTTTGTAACTTATTAACTTATATCTGGTACATTAAAACAAGTTTTATATAAACAGATAATAAAACATTGGTGATTCTAACTACACCTCCTACTATAAAAATATTCCTTGCCAGGTTCAAGCCTGAAATTAAACTTCTAACTAGTTTTCTGTTTTTTACTATTATCTTGCTTATCTTATAATTTACTACATTCTATGGTTTTTTGAACAATAACAAAACTCTTATAATACTACTGTTAAACTGTACCTTACACGATATGTCTTACTTACTAATCCCTTCACTTAAATACAGTGTCTGTCCTTCTTATTTTACTATTCATTCTAATAACTTAATTCTTACCTTATTTTATAATTCTTACTTCCTATTACCTAAATTCATAATAGCACAATCAGTTTAATCTTACTTGCTAACATAAAGTTTATTAAAGATTGTTTAGCTATTTTATTACAGTCTGCTTATAAAATACTTTATTCTGCACACCCACTGCACTTTTCCCTTCACTGAAGATTTCTTTATCTATTATCACTATCACTTTTTCTATTACATGCTATACATAGCATTCCACCACTTATTTATTTTTATACACTTTTTATTTCACTCACTTATTTATTCACACGGTTTGTCTGATTATTTTGATATCACTGTGTGAATATGGGTCATGAATAATTAGTTTACTTTCAAATCACCTTGATCACTTTTGGTTATTATTTAATTATTGCCTTTGTTTGGCTCAAAGCATCTTTCATTGGCTTTGACTATTATTATCACTATTGATTTGGGTATGGTTAGTTTTTAACTCCCTACCTTACATTTATAAATACATCTTTCTTTTCATTTCACACAATATATATACAACATCACTATCTTACTTGTTATTGTTAATACGGTTATCTCTTAATTATGCCCTAACTATTTTAGTGCATTAGTTTACATAAATATTATAGTCATCATTCGGAGATTACAATGTTCCTTATTACATTCTAGTTACATTTAGTTTCTTATTCCTTATTCCTTGTTACATTATATTTTCCTTGTTGTTTTCCAATCTATTGGGTCAAGTCATGGTCAGTTTCTCAGTCATTTGCTATCGTAGTTTGGTCATTAATCTTTGATTTATAAGTTTTTTGGCCTTTCTTTTCATTTTCAGCTTTTTTTATTTATTATTAATCATCAGTGTATTTTCACCATCTTATGTCATGTTACAACATATACTGATAAACTAAATATTTACCGCACAAATTATAAATTAAAATTGCAGAACGAAATTCCGTCATCGAAAGAAAATGCGTACAATTGAAATGGTTAGAAAAAGTGTGCGTTTTATATAAGGTAAGCAAGATACTGTTACGCTATTACAGAACGTTCTACTTGTTTCTCGGTTATCCCAGCAGATCCCAGCTGTAATGTATGCGTACGTGATACTTAACATGCGAGGCAGTGTTACGTAATAAGAAAAAGTCTCGTACATTCGATAGTGTTGTTCGACAAGCTCGCAACTAGCCCAACGATGCGTGTTTCTGCCAAGGCTGTGGTGCAGTGTCCTCTAGAATTTTCGATTGCTTGTTAAAGATGCATATTATGGAACCCTGCAAACTATAAATAGCCCACACCTGCCACTTAGTTTTTTTCTCTTATTGCCGGTGATGTACACAGTTCGTCTTAAGTGGTGTATTAGTGACATTATTATTTGTGTGGACAGATTAACTTGTGTGTACGAATATAATCTTGTTGAATAACTTGTTGATTTCAAACTGTTAATTTAGATTAATTAAATCTGGTGATTAGCGAGTTAATTGGTGTCTTGTATTTTGTTTTCCACTGTACCATACGACGATCATGGAAACCGTCGTAACAATACGTTGATTCAGTAAGTAGCCTACTTCTGAAACAAAATTAGTTAGTTTCATTAAAACAACGAAGGTTGTTTAATGTATTAGGGGAAATACTGAATAGGGCTTTAAGGTTTTTCCGGATACAAAGTATACTGATTGAACATCTAAAATATCCACACGATAATCACCGTGCGTAGCATACAGAGTTCGCAGATTTAATTAAGAGCCCATTGTGCGGTCTTTGACAGCGTTATACGCTACTCATATGCAGAGGTGAGCACACACTAGTGCGGGACACTGCACACATAATGAAAGTAAACCAATACGGTAGAATGCTTTGTGTGACAGCATATTACGTAAGTAGGTTACATGTGCACCTCACTCACATATGGTGTACTGTATCATGTGAAGCGTGAATGTCTGACATTGTTGGCAAAATCAAAGTATTATAAAGAACAAAGCAGAAAAGAATATCTTACTTTATAACCAACTACAAAAGTTTATCACTGTATATCCTGCGCGTGTGTGTGTGTGTGTCCTGCCTACTGCCATCCACTCCTTCCTCTACAGTTTTCTCGGCTTGGCTTCCATTTGTTTGGTTTCATCACCTTCTTCAAAACGTATACACATTCTTCACTTTATACTGCTCATGTAACAGCATATTATTATTTCGGATATAAAATCTGTTCTTCTTAATTGTCTGTACAGTGTTAACCCCTCAACTTTTATATAATTTTGTTACGACGATCTACTGATCGCCGTATGTACAGTGGAAAACAAAATACAAGACACCAATGAAGTCACTAAAAACCGGCTTTAATTATCACAAATAGCAGTTTATAATCAACTCGTACAATAATTCCCGTGAGATTTGGCCACACGCAATAACAATCTCAATTAATAGAGTGCCATACAATTATTAACACAATAATTCTTCACTTCGACAAACACTCGGTCCGCACTAACAAAAATCGCTAACGTAATTGTACTGACAACCCGGCTGCTATGGTTTTGTATAGGTCGCGCAGAGATCCAGTACAGCTTTCCCTCCTTACTGCACGCCGTCGGCTTAATGCGTAACTCAAGTGTTCTTAGATCACACTAGAAAACCTACTTGAATGAGGCAACACCTGCCACACTGGACGGGGGGAGTGGAGAATGTTCTCAGCTGTTCTACACGGTTTGATGACATACTCGTAACAATGTAGTGAGTCTTTATTATTTGTTTATCTATAATTGGTTTATAACGTTCTACAATGTTAACCAATAGTGGGTCCTTCTGACTATAGTGTGACAATGTAGATGGAACCTCACTTATCCTCTTTGAACCAGATAGAGTGAACAAGAGCATCTGAGCTACTTTGATGTCTTACCATTCGTAACAGTTGCTGTATTTTATTGTCTCTGACCCCCATCTGTAAACGCCTGCACGGAAAACTTGTTTCAAAAATCTTCCCGTCTTTTAGGATAGGCCAGTGTAATCAGTCTGTCAAAACACACTTAAGACTCTTGGAGACTCTCTCCGGAAGAGTCGTCTTTCTTTCAGTTTAGCGCAGTAAACATCGAGCAGATGCTGATCTCAGTACCGTAATTCCAGAGCTTTAATTAATTTGTCGTACGTGTTCTTTTAAAGCGCCACAAATGCAAATGACTTGACTTTCGATTGACATGCACATGTAACGCCTTCAAATGGCAGAAGATGCCACTCAGTGAGTGTTTACTTCAAATTTTGGATTGGCCCACCTACGGGCAAAGTGAAGATGGCCCATATATATTATCTTGTTTTCTACGCCTTTCTCTGGTTTTATTATTAGTACTGTGCGCTCAACAAATTGTTTTAAGGGCGTGTATTTTCATTAATCTTATTACTTTATTTTAATTTACACTTTCATGTTTGCAACTCGCTCTTCTGTCGCAAAGGATAACTTTATTGAGATCAATTTGTAATACGCAAAGCAGATTTTTAGTTAAGCAATACCCAAGACTTCAGCTATTTTATTTGACATTATTACTTCTACGTCAAATATTTTTTTAATGTCAATGATTCCTTGTAACTCAGTATTCTAATAACTTGTTAATTTAGCTCTCTTTGAAATAGACCGAGGACTGTAGCGGTATGCTGTTGCGAATGCTTCTGCCTAGTAACAAGCTTTGAATTTTCTCTTTGCCGCGTCTGTTCTCTTGTTTGTCTGCTTCACATTGATGTTTCTCAACCTTCTTTTCTTCTGTTTGTAGTAATAACGCATGGAAAGCTTTTATCATCAGACTGTTATCCAATCCTGAAAATCAATTGACACGGATAAATTAATCACGGACAAAAAATTGCTTAAGATGTGTCTCCCTATGTACAGGTCCTACACGCGCATGTGAACATCAGTGTTACGACACTGAACACGTGGCTCAGCACGGATAGTCGAAGTAAAACAGATTAGATAACGGAATACCAGAGCATTCGCTACTCACCACTTTAATTTTAGCTCAAATAAACATGAAACTCGTATACAGCAATTCTTCAAGGTAACTATTTTATTGTAAATTCTTAGTCATTTGATATTGTTCTTCACACAGTATAATATTAAATATCGGTATGGAGAACCATACATCACTTCCATGTTCTAAGATTTATATTCAAAATCATTTTCGAAATGAAATGTTTCCATAGAAACTACTTCTTTCCACTTATTGCTTCAGCCTTAACCATAGTACTGTGGTCACTAACGTATACCACCAGACGTTATCGCACTCGATTTTCACTGATAATGGCAGTCGACGGCACTGCCAGTCGAAACGTCTGGTTTTGCAGAAATCTTTGGTCTACGGCCAAACAGCCCGGGAAGGAATTTTAACAACAAACTACTACTTTGTTGCCGATAACGTAGTACACATATAAAAATTATCCCCTCCACCATCAACTATAATTTTCATTTATAGAAAATTACCCCCACCCCTTAACCGATCATCAACAAAATTAACGTACCTTGAGTTATCTACAATTGCGGAAGGTATGCACAATATTATTTGATTCTGTTTAAACGTGCGGCAGTTATCGTTCGTCATAGAAACAATTACACTTGTTAAAACTTAAAATGTGGCCGGTAAACTACTCCTTTCCCTTAACTGATCTTCACCAAAATCAACAGGCCTTCAGTCTTTTAAGTACAATTGATGAACATATGCAAAAGAATATTTGATTCTGTTTGAATGTGCGGCAGTTATCGTTCGTCATAGAAAAAATTACTGTTGTTAAAACATAAAATGTTCCTGGTAAACTACCCTTTTCCCTTAACCAATCTTCACTAAAATCAACATACATTGAGTTATCTATAGCTCAGGAAGGTATGCTAAACATTATTTGATTCTGATTGAATTTACGGCAGTTATCATTCGTCATAGAAAAAATTACCCATGTTAAAACATAAAACGTTGCAGGTAAACTACCCCTTTCCCTAAACCGATCTTCAACAAAAACTATAGGTCTTGATACTCTACAATTCAGGGCTGTATGCAAAACATTATTTGATTCTATTAGAATTTGCGGCTGTTATCGTTTGCCATATTAAAAAATTACCCTTGATTAAAAAAATCGTTGCCGGTAAACTACCCGTTTCCCTTAACCGATCTTTACCAAAAACAATAGGTCTTGAGTACTCTACAAATCAGGACTGTATGAAAAAAATTATTTGATTTTGTTAGAATTTGCGGCTGTTATCGTTTGCCAAAAAAAATCTACAGACAGACACACAGACAGACAGACACATAGACATACAGACAATTTTCGAAAAATGACTTTTTTCATTTTTAGTACGTAGGCTTTGACGGCCGGTGTCATTATAATTATCTAAAACTTCCGGGCTGAAAGGCCGTGGTCGAATGCTTGATCTTCTACAGCTAGACGTTTCGGCCACACCACCGGTGGCCATCTTCAGTAGCAAAAAGTGTTCGAATAGATGGTACGCCGAACACGTCTCCCAATGAACTGGGAACAAGCAACCGAACAAGCAAACAAGTCGGTTGCTTGTTCCCAGTTCATTGGGAGACGTGTTCGGCGTACCATCTATTCGAACACTTTTTGCTACTGAAGATGGCCACCGGTGGTGTGGCCGAAACGTCTAGCTGTAGGAGATCAAGCATTCGACCACGGCCTTTCAGCCCGGAAGTTTTAGATAATTATAATGACTTTTTTCATGTTTTGTGTGTAGTATAATCAGAATCTGCAATAATCTCGAACACAATTTTTTTGCCATCACCATACTTCCACTTCCTTATGGAACATGAAATAAAATTAATTTTAAAAGAAATTAATATTAGAAAAGTATTAGAAGAAAGTTGTGTTAGCGGTTATAATCACAATCAGAATTATCACTGTTGCATACCACTATAGACAAATCGTTCCGGTTAGCGTTTTCAAGCTTTACAGCTCATTGTCAGATGAGGTTTCCGATCTGACGATGAACTGTGAAGCTTGAAAGCGCTAATCGGAATAAATTTTCTACAGTGGTGTGCAACAGTGATAATTCTGTTAGTATTATTAGTCACTGACGTCGTCCTTTACATTGGATGTCTGTGTCTGTAATTGTTTCATCTAATGTTCAGTGTTGGGCCTTTCTCTATCTCCACGTCTATTTTAATTTATTTCTTAAAAATTCTGTTAGTCCACGTAAGTCTACAAACTCAAATCAGTATATCTGTTGCCTTTAATTTGTCTATTTTGTTTTTGCAAACAACCTAAATTTCAATTCCATCTTCGACAAGGCTGTATAATGTAGAGTTTTATGCCTTTTGAAATTAATACATGTAATTAGTACAATTAATAATAAAAAATTAATACAAGCCTGGCTCTACACTGTTTTATTGTATTTTATCAAGTTGGAGGGAAAACCCCTTTTTTCCAGTAACCCTGGCTCTGACAAAAATAGCAGCTGCAACAGAAACTGAAATATCTTTCCAATGATTTGTTTATATTAGTGTGACAAATTGTTCGTTTTATTAGGGATACTCAAAAGTTACGAGAAAATTTTCCTGTAAAAGCAAGGAAAAACAAAATATTCAAAAATTGTAATCCTTAAATTCGTAGTGACCGTCAGTCAATGAATTTTTCTGTGAAGGGTTGGTTAGGATCGGTCAAAAATATTACAATTTTAAAATGAAGTATAAATAATCGTTTTAGAGCTAGTGTAAATAAACGCCAACTGACTTTTCTTTTTTCGTCAATAGATAATTTAGTTGCTTCAAAATAACCTTTTTTACATTTTCTGCAACAATCCATTTATTTAATTGGTTTGCAATCCGGCATTACTCATTTCTCTTCATGTACTCACGACAAATCAACCGAAAACCCCGTGAGGTACACATACAGAGACCGAAAATCAAATGATACAAACAGCAACTGAGTCATCAACGTTGAAACTTTTAATTTCGTTCGACGTACTTTTGACAGATGTTTAACCAATAATGGGTCACGTCCGAGTGATGGAATGAATCAATTAAACCATACATTGAAATTTAATTGGTGGAATACAAATCAAACAAACAAGCAAATGTGTATCAGTTATTTCTCTCGTGTTTCGATGTAGGCAAACTCGTGTACACGACAAATCACGGCTGTCAACGCGTTATATCAATCCAACCGTTACTATTTGTGCGATCAGTGGAATAACACTGCTTGAGCTGATAAATAAATGACGTTGGGTTTGCGATAACGATTAGTAATTTCGGATAAGTCTTCGCTTTGTTTTAAAGTTTCGTGTGTTAAGAACATGGCCTGTTGTCATTTGCCTTTAACCCAGATTTTGGCTACAACTGGATTAGCTTACATTCAGTAGTTCTCTTAACCTTTACTAGCTGTAACAACACAGTCAGCATAATACTGAATTCGCTGACTTTCCTTGGCTAATTATTGAGAAGGTTTACGAAGTTTCCGATTAGCGGACAATCGTCTGTTCCCCACAGACGGTAACAATACTTCTGGTTGTCGCCGAAACATGGTTTTAAGAAATTTAATCTTAGACAACTAACGTGCGTTTTCTAAATTTTAACATATCTGTGAGTAAAAGTCGAAAGTAAAGCGAAATATTTTCTTTCCCTCCCGATCAGATAAACGGTAGTACTGACAATTTTGTTACAGAGCATAAACTTACAGTTTATTACTGGAACTATCGTTCTATTATTAACAGTTTAACATTACTTTTCGAATTAATTTAAAATGAGTGCTCCATTATCCTATTCCACCAAGGACCATTGCGAGTAGAGATGTACAAAACTTAAACTCAAAGCGAGTGAAACTTCTAGAAATTGTTAGTATAATAAAAGACCAATGTGAAGCAAGATGTCTGCGCATTGGTTACTTATAAAATTAGCCAGATTTTTACAAAAAATTTAAAACACATTACTATAGCAATATTGATGGTGACAATGAAACCAGGATGAAAATGATGATCAAAATTGATGACTGAGGATTTGAGAAACTACTTTTCCTTCATTTCACTCCTAAAGATTAATCTGTAATTAGTAATGACTACTGTAAACGTCTGGGATTACCGAAACCAAAAATAAAGTCCAGCAAGTGTAATAAACTTTTAAAATTTGTGATTTTGCATCGGGATAACACTCTACGACACACGTGTACCAAAGAAACTACGGGACTTCAAGATATTGGTGTAGAACTGGTGGATCACGCAATATACAGTCCTGACATGGTTATAAGCAACTTTTATCTTTTTGGTACACCGGAATAAGAGCACAGTGGAGAAACATAGTTGTTCAGATGAAGAGGCTCGTGTGAAATTGGTTACACACAAGACTGAAAAGTTTCTTTCAGGAAGAAATTCAGAAGCTCATTAAGAGATGGACAAAGTAAGAGCGAATTACGTAGAAAAATACGAAAGTTCAATTTAAGTAAACGGAAAATAAAGAATTTATTATTTCAGATTGGCTTTTAGAATTAACTCTGTGTAAAGCGTAAAATTCTTCTTTTTCGTCCAACACTGCAAATCTTTTACGTATTATGCACATTTTAACTTTTGTAAGCACAAAACGTTTGGTCAATTTTACAATGAGACACTGTCAGCGACTCCACTCAGAAGTCTCAGATAAGCGATTGGGAAGGGCTCGTTGTAGGACGATCAGAAAATAACGTTGTGCTTCGCATTGTGGAGTCCATGAACGTTTATTAACGAGAATACTATTATCAGTGGACTTTGACTTGACTCGCAAAACTATTCCATTCCACGCTGTTATATGCTTTACGATTACGGCCATTCAAACCTATTGTTCTGGTTTTAACACATCATTCCTTTTTCTTTTTATTAGCTTTTTAGATTGCGTAAGGAGTTTTACTGCACCACCTGCATCTCCGTTGTACGCCTAGTGTACTTTCCACGTACTCCTTGTTGTTTGCAAATTCTGCGGTATTCATTGTTTACAGTTTTATACTATACAAGCACAGTATGTGTGTGTGTGTGTGTGCGTGCGTGTGTGTGTGTGTATTGCAACGATACAAATTTATAAATGGATAGATAGGTTACTTGAAATCATTAATACAGAGTCTATATCTGGAGGATAACACATGTCTATGTCTGGATTATTAACACATTAATAATTACTGTTGTCTAATTGAGTTTTGACATAAAATTGTTTGTTATTTAATTGTCATTAAATAAAAGAGTCTATTGGGTTCGTTTTACGTATAAGGTTACTTGTTCATAGAAGTCCAATTGTTATGTAGACATCTGGCGCGCCGCTCTCGCTGCTCCTTAGCGCGTCGCTCGATGACCTCTACGTCGTATCGCTCACGTCTCGCACACACGCGCTGCGTTATCGAACTAATGTTACGTGATAGCTAACAACACTATAAATAATTAATTCAAACTTTAATTAAATAAAGTTATATTAACCTTAAACAATAAATTGGTTTATTTTTTAATTGGATACAAACTAATTCGTAACGGAATCCACGTGGATTCGGATGTATTGAAAACGCGGTTGATGCGTAAACATGCGTTTACGGATATAAAGGTTCAAAATTAAATCTGATCTGAAGCTCTAGCGGCCAACGTTAACATTGTTAGACTTAGTGATAGCCGAGCTGCTGAGCCGTGGGCTAATGATATAACGATGGGCTAATGGGCCGTTTGTTATAGACATATCGGCTCCATCGTCGGAGACCTTAGTACTGTGGTTACTTGGCGAACAGCTGTCAAACAATTTTTTGAACTGAATATGGCACCCGATGGTGGGACCGAAACATCTGTAACAAACACTATTAGACCACCGCTTAACATTCCGGCTATCATTAATTCTAATAATGTTGAAATATATGACCAATATATGGCAATATTGGAGTATGCAGGTATTTATACTCCAACAAAGCCTCAGCAGAGCATGTTACTCCAGTGAGCATACGGCATTACTAATCGTGTGCCACATGAAGTTAATTACTTACGTAACAGGAGTTTGTAGTCAGACTCCGGACAGGAGGATTCCCTACCCGAGATCGTCAACGCGTTAAATTAAGCAACTTAAAAAATAAATTAGGCTACCAGCACTTACAATTTTCTATAATCGCTGATTAACATTACTGATTTACCTGATTCGTTGATTTCCCAATAACACGCTATGAGAAAAAGGTACATGTAAGGAACTGGGGCAGATTATTACTTAAATAACATCAGGTAAAGTTAACAAATTAAAAAAAAATCTCTCTCTCTCACTCTCTCACTCTCTCTCTCCCCCTACACACACACACACACGCGCGTGCGCATAAAGAATTTCAACGAAACCGAAACATTGAAGCATGATAATGTTTTGTAAACAAAAGATTTCTAGACTGTGGGGAATTGAAAGTGTGGAAGCGTCACGCACGATTACGCATTTTGTGGAATGACCCCCAGCCTAAAAACACTATCATGTTAAAAATATTAGGTTTATATTGGAACTACAAGTCAAAATAATGGAACAGAGGTGAGCAAGATACAACAAGGACATATACAAACAATACGCGTATTACAACTCACCAAGTTCAAAATGTACATAGGAGTATACAGTGCAATAAGTGATCCATGTAGACGAGAATAGAAATTCGAGAAGCGTTTTGTAAGCGGAATAAACAGAAAGGAACTTAAGAGACAAACCTGAAAAAGATGAGATAATAACAAAGACTCAAAATGGTTTGAGATAATACTAATTTTGAAAGAGTTGAAGAGTTGCTGCAGATCGGTAAAGATGCAGTACGACTATTGTAGGAGGCCAATGCCCAATATGAGCTGTATACCCACAGAAAAATAAGAAGAAGGAGAGGAGAAGAAAAGTAAGAAAAAGAACTAAGAGTCAGATTAGTAGGACGGGAGGAGGAGGGAAAGGGAAGAAGTAGGGAAAGGAAAAACATTTTCTTAAATAATATAACTGAACATGATTTAAATAACATATTGTAAAAACTTGAATATTAGTAAACATGCATCGGTTACTGTAATTTAAGCTACTGCTTTGTACTTTCCTTACTTATATTTTAAAAAATCAAACATTTTTTGGTAAAACGATAATACAATTTAATGTGTTGCAACAGCTGAAACTTCGTTCACAATAAGAAATTTCACTGCTTTTGTAATTTCGAGTCACTTAGAGTGAAACGAGCTACATCCCTTTTTCACAAGAAACACCAATCTATTTCATGGTTTTTCAACAGCAACTAATAATATCCTACCATAAACAAATGTTACATTTGATTTCAGTAATATTAGAAAACAATACAATATAATGTTTTCGATTAGCGGACAATACACGTGTTTGCCACAGACGGGCACTATACTTCTGGTTGTTGCCAAAACATGCCTTTTGTAAAATTTAATCTTTGACGACTAACGTGCGTTTTGTTAAAGTGAAAGTCAGAAGTAAAGGAAAATTTTCCTTTCCCTTCCAATCATATAGAGGACGGTACTGTCAGTTTTGTTATAACCTATAAACTAACAGTTGCTTTTTGGAAGTATTGTTTTGTTATCATCCGTTTGATATTACGTACCAAATTAATTAAAAATAAGTGAACCATTATCTTGTTACTCCAAGGGAGTATTGAGAGTGAAGATATACAAAACTCAAGAGCGGGTGAAACGTCTACATAACATGAGGAAACATATATTTTTGTAAAACATGACCGTGGAAAGGGAGACGATATCATAAATTTAAATTTAATTAAACGACATTTATTAACGGAATGTATACATTGAGTGTACAGATTAAGCCTACTGCACTTAGTGACCCCCGATAAGAGCTACACCACTCAGATTCTTTTTACGTCTACTAACAAACGCGTTGAACGGTGAAAGAATAAATAACATGCGTTATGCGGATGATACCGTCATATTCGGGGATAGATTAGAGGGGCTGCAACAACTAATGAATAGAGTGACAGAAAGCAGCCGTGGATATGGTCTAGACATCAGTGTTAATAAAACGAAGCTAATGATTGTATCTAAGAACAAGTTTACAAACTGCACCCTTAATATAAACCAAAGGCCAGCTGAACGTGTAAGCCAATTTATATATCGTGGTACTATAGCCAATGAACAATGGGACCACTCTCAAGAAATAAAGAGCAGAATTGAAAAAGCAAGAGCAGTGGACACTAGAATGAGCAGTTTATTCAAAAGTCACGATTTAACAATAAACACAGAGATGAGACTTTTACGCTGCTACGTATCCTCGGTCCTCTTCTCCTCTTCTAAGGTGTAGAATCGACTTTGACTGAAGCCTCAACTAAAAAATTGGAAATTTAATTACGAAAGTTGTATTAGTGGTTAGGAATCACAAACAGAATTATCATTGTTGCACACCACTATAGAAACTTTATTCCGATTAACGCTTTCAAGCTTTACAGCTCATCGTCAGATCTGTTACTTCCGATAACTCTGTTATATCTCAGATCTGTTTTCTCAGATCTGTTGTGCAACAGTGATAATTCTGTTTGTAAAAACTTGGAATCTTTCGAAATGTGGCTTTACAGTAAAATACTGAGCATTTCATGGTCAGCATATATAACTAATTTTGAAGTTTTTAGAAAGATGAAG
Organism: Magicicada septendecula; assembly: GCA_034769895.1. Lineage (NCBI taxonomy): Eukaryota > Metazoa > Arthropoda > Insecta > Hemiptera > Cicadidae > Magicicada > Magicicada septendecula. The sequence goes on along the minus strand of CM068373.1, from coordinate 306,737,725 downwards.
AAAGAGAAGGAAGTTATTAACACAGTAAAGATAAGACAGCTTCAATATCTGGAACATCTCATGAGAAATTAACACAGATTTTACTTACTGCAGTCCATACTACAGGAAAAAGTACTTGGAAAGAGAGGAATTGGGCGACCGAGAATATCATGGCTGAGAAATTTAAGGACGTGGTTTGGCATGAATACAACTGACTTATTCCGTGCAGCAGTACAGGAAGTTAAAATAGTATGTATGATATCTAAAATCCGAAACGGTTAAGAACAATCAGAAGAAGAACAAACGCGTAGATAGTAATTTTAAATCGCAAGAATTAGTATAAAATACCAGTGCAATCGACATTCACAGCTGATTGGTTTCCAGAGACAGTGCCACACTTTAAGCGCGTTATAACATGACTGCCAACCGTTTAGGTAGGCAGAATTACGTAAACTGTATTACAGTACAGCAGATTATAATACGAACGAATTCGTTTACCAGCCAGACCCTTGACGGTACTTATGCTGAAGAGAAATAACTTTTTGACAGTCGCAAAAATAGACCAAAGGCAATAACTCGCATTGTTTAGGTCTCAAGCCTACGTGTATTTACGATGCTTTTACGTTGCGCGTAAGCGTATTATTTTTTATAGGTACATTATGTGCTTTATTGTTACAGCTTCTATAGGCACGGTAACGTATTCTTTACATAATCCTTTTCCACCTTAATCCAACTTTTCTTATAGCTGTTGCCGGTTATGTGCTGTATTCTGCTTTTGTCTGCGATTGGCGAGCGACAAGCACAGACGATTCAGCTTACGTGTGATCGGATGTTAATATACGCTTACGCTTGAAACATGTAAAAACTATTGTTACGCCATTACAGAACGTTATACATGTTCTCGGCTATCCCAGCAGAGTACAGCTGTAATGTTTCTGTGCGTACGTGACACTTAAGACGCAAGGCAGTGTTACGTAATACGGAACAATCTCGTACATTCGATAGCGTTGTTCGAGAAGCGTCTCAATTAGCCCAACGGTGCGTGTTTCTGCGAAGGTCGCGCTGAAGTGTCCACTAGAATTTTCGATTGCTTGTTAAGGACGCATATTATGGAACCCTAAAGACTATAAATAGTTCCTATCTGCTGCTTAGTTCAGTTATTTCGGGCGATTTACACTGTGCCTTTAAGTGACGATTTATTCTGTGCGGTTCGAAGTATTGTGGCGAAGTATTATGTGTTTTATAATTGTGTGGTACTCTATTAATGTGCATTTTTATTGCGTGTGAAATATTTTTATTTGATTTGTCGTAAGAGACTATCTTGTTGATTACAAACTGTTTAATTTTGATTGGTGATTAGTGAAATTGGTGTCTTGTATTGTGTTTTTCACTGTACCATACGACGATCAGTTAGACCGTTGTAACAATATGTTCTCCTCCTTCTTCTTCTTTCTTTTCTTATTTTTCTTTTTCTTGTTTCTGATTTTCCTTCTACCTGTTATCCGTTATTTAATCTCCGAAGACATGTCCAGATGGCTCTGTCGACAATGCTCTTATCAATAGAAGTAACTCTTCTGATCACTGTCTAATGTTCTTCAATCAGGAGATACGATTCTTCCAACTTTACCCTATCGATTTGTCGGGTAAACAAGAATTATTTCGTTCGTAAGAACGCATAGAAATTATATAGTAACACTAGTATATATTATAGTGTTACGCAATTTGGAACGTTCTCGTACAATGGGAAACGTTGTTCTACAAGTATCTCGCCTAGCCCAGCAGGTGCGTGTTTCTTCAAGGTCGCATTAAGTATGCTCTAGAGTTTTCGAGTGCCTGTCCACGCATATTATGGATTATTCTGGAACATTTGTGCTACTTGTTTAAACAAAAGCAGCTGACTTTGTCGTTCAGTAAAAGTGGTGATTTATCCAAGTGCGTTTTGAAGTATTGTGGCGAAGTGATTACTGTGTTACAATAGTGTGGAACTCTAATAGTTGACATTATTATTGCGTGTGTACAAATTTAACTTGAATTATCACGAATTGATCACAAATCATTACTTGTGACAAATTAAATCTTGTAATTAGTGACTTCATTGGTGTCTGTATTTTGTTTTCCACTGTGCCATACGACGATGAGTGAGACCGTCGTGACAATAGTAATTCCATAAGAATTAGTAATACCTTAATGTAATGGGAATTAATGTACCTTTCAATAAATATAGCTCCTATCAGGTGAGTCTCTTCTTCTTCTTCTTCTTCTTCTTCTTCTTCTTCTTCTTCTTCTTCTTCTTCTTCTTCTTCTTCTTCTTCTTCTTCTTCTTCTTCTTCTTCTTCTTCTTCTTCTTCTTCTTCTTCTTCTTCTTACTTTTATTTTCTTTCACGGTGTATAGTCATAGTTCCGGCTTGGTTATTCCCAGCGCTTCTTAGCACATCTGACAGATCTTCTCCTTTTTCGTTTCCAGTAATAGACCATTTTGACCGATCTGTTGTCCTTCAGTTTGTTAAGATGTCTTCTCCACTTTCCTCTTTGTTCATTTTTGTTATTGATTAAAAGATTTATTTGTAGTTATTTAACCCGCACGGTTATTTACAATCACATTTTTCGTAGCCTTTGTCGCGTAACCAACATAGTATCCTATCATCAAAATAAAAATAAGAAAATATATACTACTACTACTACTACTACTACTACTACTACTACTACTACTACTACTACTAATAATAATAATAATAATAATAATAATAATAATAATAATAATAATGACAGTAAAATATTAGGCCCACGAAATCTTCAGAAGATTGGAAATTAAGAAGTAATGATCAAATATATCAGAGTATAGAAAATATAACAGAAACAATGAGAAAAAGAAGACTATTATTTTTTGGACATTTACATAGAATGGACGACTATACGTTAACAAAGCAGATCTTCAAATATATGTGGCGGAGGAAGTCAACATCGAGTTGAATTAAAGAAGTCCAAAAGGATTTAGAAAAACATAATATAAACGCAGAAGAAACAGTTGAAAGTGACGTTTTTCGGCAAAATTCTTAAAAATGGAAGGAGTTCAGGGTAGGAGAGAGAAAAACGCAGGTTGAAAGTCGACTGAAGACAGAAAGAAGAGACAAAGTAAAAACGATGAAAAAATATTGGAGAAAAAGAAAAGAACAAAGAATAAAGAACTAAAATTGGAATGTGGTCCTTAGATGACCGATACAAAAAAAAAACAATAACGACAACTTTATTTTTTCGGCATCAAACGTTTTGCCCATTTTACGACAGATCATCCTCAGTGGCTCGACTGCATTACCGTTTCTACGGCGAAACGTTTGACGCTGTATAAAATACCCAAAAACTGTCTTTCCGTTAATAACGAAAATTATGAATTCTTACGAATATTAAACTTGGTGATCATGTGAAGAAAACAAAGAGGTAGGAGATAGATTTCCCTAATAGACTGGCAAGTTCCCAAGGCTTCAGCCGAGGAGTGGAGTGCAAACCAAACCACACCCTCTTTTATTCCCCTCATTTGTCACCCAAAACAAATCAACAGCCTCGTCACCTCACCTACATTCTATATAACTCAGACTTAAGTTTCTAGAAACAGCCGTACACACCAAATAAAATATAGGCTACATTAATTTCGTCGACTTCCTATTAAAACCCGACTCCTCAACTTCTGGCGACTTAAGCTACTGATTGACATCATCACTCCTTTCCATTCTGTTTCCTGTACAGAACTTCAATCGGCAGAACTAGCAGTGTTGATAATAAAGCTACCAATCTTCAGTAAAATTATTTTCCGCGTTGTTGGACCGTGGTCCTCTGATGTTGAGCACAACGTTCCGGCTGCAGCTGCGGCAGCCATCATGAGTGGGTCTTCTGTTCTGCTCCTCTGAACAAAACAGAAGACCTACTGAAGATGACTGTCCCAGCTGCAGTCGAAACGTTTGGCTCAATAAGAAGAGAACTACTGCCCAACGGCCCGGAAAACAATTTTACCGAAGATGACTCCGACCGTGAAAGCTTTAATGTTACGAAAAACTACCAATGATACTGTGATGTGATCAAGTCTCAACAGTTTCAATCAGCGAGCATATAAGGTAGACTGACCAATTTGACGCCGCGCGAGCGTGAGACATCTAATGCCGCATGCCTAGATCTCCTATTGGAGGCACTTAGACAACGCCACTATTGTTTCTGCGTTATCAGAGTCCGTTTGCCTTGTGCTATAACGTTTATAAACCGTGTCCAGTTGCGATGCATTTCGCTGTAACAACAGGAAATATCGTGATGGTATAACTTTACTCGTGACGAATAAGTATAACCAAAAGATTCTGTATCATGAAAAAGTCTGAGTGCGTTTGCAGAGTCATAAATTACATTAAAACTGAGCTTTACTCTAAATTAAAAGTTATTATTTTCTATAATTTATGAATGATGTACAATATGTTTGAAGTATGTTTAAAGTTTAATTACGACAGATTATACATAAAACCAATCTCATTATTAGACTGTTTGTCTATTAGTATAAAGTTAAAGATCCATGATTTCTGTAAGCCAGTGCATAAAAGATTGGCTTTAAAAAATAATAATATCTTAGCTTTTTGGATCTTTTAAGCTTTAAAACAAGAAATTCGGGTTGCCAGTTTTTAAATGGCGGTTGTTTCGTAAGTTGTTGCTAATTGGGCTTCGGTGCAGGTAGGAAACTAATTTTTTCACTAAAATATATACGTTAACTTAAAGTAATGTGAAAATAAAAACAGCATTTCAACTAAAAGCAATTTTTAATTACAGTAAAAGTAGAAGACTGTAATTAAGTACAGTAAAAGATTTTTTTGGCACGTTCTTTGTTGATCATTTCAGTAACTTCAAATAGTACCATAACATGAAATTAAATACTGCGACATGATTTAATTTTATTTTTTTATATAGTATTGATTGCAGTCGTTACGAATATTTACTGAGTCATCTACATTTAATATATGTAGGCCTAGTTGTCCTACAGGCTAATAACAACAATAAATACAAAACGTTATGCAGTTTTAAAACGTTCATCACTGGCAGAACGTTTCTGTATGCTCTTCGCTTTTCCATCATGCAGGTTATCTCTTAATTAATGTTGGTATCTTACTTAGGAGTTGGGTTATGAAGGAAAATGATGTACAGAAGATACAAACAGCAGAAATGAAATTTCTGAGATCAGTTGAAGTGTGTAATAGACGAGATCATATAAGAAATGAGGAGATAAGAAGTGATTTAGATATTTTTGCAGTTAATGAAAGGATTAAAGAAAAAATGGATTCAATATATAGATAGAATGGAAGAAAGTGGAATACCGAAGGTAGCGAAAGATTACAACCCTAGAGGCAGAAGGAAAGTTGGTAGGCCTAAGAAAAGGTGATCTATGGAATCAGGCCGCTAAACTGGCCGCTAAAGTCTAAAACAGGTAAGAAGAAAATGACGATCATCATCATACTTATGGTGGACTTTTAAAGTTACCAGTAGTGCACTGTTATATTTTAAGTTCTACATCGTTTGTTTAGTATGTTGTAAATCGTGAGACAAGTGCGCGACTGGTTACAATTTAAGCGTGTGGTTCTTAACTGTATCTTATTCAGCGATAAAGAAAACTTATTTTGTAATATTGTTAAGTAATGCGAAAAATGTGTTACGTAATACGGAACTTATTACAAGTATCTCGACTATTCCAGATGTAGTTTGTGTGCGTACATAATGCTGCTACTTTACGGTGAAAGACAATTACGCGTCAACTATCGAGTCTATACCGGACCATACCGGTCAGCGAAGTATGTTCAAGGACACTGTTTCTAGTGGATTCTCGAGAGCGCCTGTTTGTTTGTTTGTCTTCTGGAAGTCAGCGGGGTATAAATACAGCCGTTCAGCGACGGTCAAGTTAATTATTGTCGGGCGATTACACCGTGCGTTTAAATGGCGATTTACACAGTGCGGTTCGAAATATTGTGGCGAAAAAGTATTACGTGTTTTATAATTGTGCGGGACAATTGCAATGCAATTGTGTTTTATATCAGTTGGGATTTTTATTACGTGTGAAAAATTTTTATTGATTTGTTGTAAGAGACTGTCTTGTTAATTAAAAACTGTTTAATTGTGATAATTAAAGGTGATTTGTGACTTAATTGGTGTCTCTTGTATTTTGTTTTCCACTGTACCATACGAAAATCATTAGACCGTCGTAACAATATATTTGAATATCGACTTTTTACATATTGTCTTCAACTTTTATATACTATCCGTTGAACGTTGAGTTTGCACTAACCGATTAACAAGCTAAAATAGGTTTCGGCTTATTCTGCTCTGATTCGTGCAGATTTACTTCAAATATGTGCTACGTTGAGATGAAAGATAACTATGTGACGTTTTACGCGCGTTGATTATACAACAATGGAGGGGATTTGAGACCCGCGTTCCAGACATTTGGCGACCATTCTGCCCGCTATTGCCCAAGATCGGACATTGACACAGTTTTTAACAAGTTCCGGGGCGGCTATAACTACGCAATATTTTCTCGATGCATCATCCGGAAATCGACAGATTTCTTTCGAACCTCAACAGGGTATATGTGTGCACACAGAGGGCGGCCAAATTATGTTTTTGACCAGCGACATTAGTTTGCGGTTTGGAGCGATCGCTACTGTGACTTGCGGTTTCAGGGTAATTGTGTTACTCTGTGCGAAACTTTAATAAGGTGACATTTACTGTTGCGTGTAAACTTGTAGAAATCTATAAGATAGTATTTATATAATAACAATTTTGACAAGAATATATTTTATTTTGTAAATTACATATGATTCAATATTAATCCAACTCTCATAATCAGATATAAATTAAAAAATTCAATAATTTTTTAATCAATTGTTCAAAACAGCTGTTTTATATATAGACTAAATTTAAAGTTTTTATATGTGTATATAAAATATGATGTATAATTGATTGTTAAATATAATATAAATATTTATTACATTATTAAATTAATGCTCAAAATTTTCTTGCTATATATATGATATTATTATTATTAATAATAAAACTTTTCAAAGAATATATTTTATTTTGTAAATAACATATGTTTGAGAGTAATCCAACTATCATCATCAGATGTAAATTAATAAATTCAATATTCTTTAATCAATTGTTAAAAACAACTGTTTAATATTATATAGACTAAATTTAAAGTTTTTATATGTGTATATAAAATATGTTCTATAATTGATTGTAAAATATATTTTATTTTAAAAACCGGAAGAAGCTTTTTAAAAGCAAAAACCGATTCAGGCTATAATGTAAAAGTTTACGTTTTTTCCCATAAAAAACTTTGTGTTCCAAGACGGTAGTGAAATAATTACATTTTGTAAAATATAATACAAACATTTATTATTTTACTAAATTTATTAAATTAGTAATTTTAAAAATGTTACCATTTTTTGTATTAATCTGAATTTGTTCTGGTATGAATTTATTACTTGTCTTATGTTTAAATATTTATAAGTTTCTCTATAAGGTCATTTTTGGACCTTTAAAAGTGTGTTTTAATAAACTGTTATCATGTAAATTTAGAAATGTGTTTTTTGGTTTTTATTAAGTGTGTAGCTAAATTTGATTATATATAGGCCTATCTGATTTGAAATATGAATTACTGTGTTGTATGTCTTTCTTTTAAACGTTTTGTATTTTGGCCAAGATAAAACTTTTTATTCAGGACATTAAATTTTATATACTCCATGTAAATTATCAATTAATTTATCTGTTTTATTTTTGATTCTATGGAAATCTGTTTTATTACTGTTATAGGTAATTTTTATATTTTGGTTTTTTGAAGTAATTTTGTAATTTTATGATTACTATTGCCTATGTATGTGAAATTAATATATTTAATAACTTGATTTTTCTGTGTTTTGTTACTGAAAGGTTTATTTAGCATTTTTGATTACTATGTTATCAATAATTTTGGGGTTATATCCATTTTGTATAGCAATATCATGTATAATATTCATTTGTTTTCGTATTTTAAATTTATTTAAAGGAAAATTCAATATATCATAGCATTGAATGCTACATATTTGTATTCAGAAGGACGAATTGAAAGGTTTGGAATTTTTAATGAAGTTTGAGTTGGTTTTCTAAATATATTGTATTCAAATTTATTATGGTTATTTATAGGCCTAATAGTAATATCTAAAAGATTTAATTTATTATTAGTTTCATGTTTTATATTTTATTTTTATATTTTTATAGAGATGATTAAGTCAATTAAAATTTGACTAATGTTATTACCATAATTTTGAGACATGTAGAGTGTGGCATCTACATATCTGTAATAATGACTTAGAGAGTCTAGATTTTAAATAATATCATAACATAGTAAACAAAATTCATCAAAAAATGCTAAATAATTCTTTCAGTAACAAAATACAGGAAAAACAAGATATTAAATATATTAATTTTACATACAAAGGCAATATTAATCATAAAATTACAAAATTGCCTATAACAGTAATAAAACAGATTTTTGATAGAGTCAAGCCTAAAACAGATAAATTAATTAATAATATAAATGGAGTATATAAAATTGAATGTCCTGGCTGTAACAAATTTTATGTTGGCCAAACTAAAAAACGTTTAAAAAAAATAATATACAAAATTATACTACTTGCAGAAGAAACAAATTGAAAACATCACAAAAAACATATTTTATATACACATATAAAAAATTTAAATTTAGTTTATATATAAAACAGTTGTTTTTAACAATTTATTAAAAATATTGAATTTATTAATTTACATCTGATGCTGATAGTTGGATTACTATCAAATATCAGAACAAATTTACAAAATAAAATATTTTCTTTTTAAAAGTCTTATTATTAATAATAATATAATATATATGGGAAGAAAAATTTGACCATTTCTGAATATAATTGTAGAATAATATCTTTGTTGATTTTTATGTGGGCTAAAAGTTGTTCGTAGCCGATGTGGGAATGATTGAAGGTATTTTCTATCATCTAATATCACTATTCTTACGTTTAAATTGTATAAACGTAAATAAATAGTATAGTGAATAAATAATTTAAATCACATTAAACTTTTATACGGGAAAACTACATGTGAAATTGTGAGCGGAGACGTCGAGTATTGTGTGACGGAACTGGGCAGTCACAATAGCAGCGTTCTACTGCCCAATTCTTCGCCCTATTAGGGCAAAAACAGCTATCGTACAAAAGCTATCTACAAATAAAATAAATAAATAGAAACATTTTTCTACAATTCCTCTACTGACACAACGTCACACACCCAATAATAAAAATCTTTTTCACGGTGATTTTTTGATGTCACAATCTTAATGTACTTCAGGTAATCTAAATTCTTGTATTTATTTTAAATGAGAAGGAATATTACTATAACAACATTATTAAATAACAATTGAAAAACAATATTACTATACATCATTTGTTCTCTAAATGTGTAAATGCAATTATAATATGTAGAAGACTTGATTGGAATTCTAAGGTAGTGAGATCACGTTATGCTCAACGTTTCATATTTTCCACGCTGATTTTCGTAGTGTACACCTAAGCAATATGACAGATATGACTTCACGACTTTGCATGCAGTTAAAATATCAATGTTCTCTTTAAGTTATTCTGTGCTCGATGGTTTAAATACACTGCAACATACAATGAAATAGTTCGTTTCACTCTTTACACTGCCGCCTGGACTAATTTTTTAACCTGTTGTAACTTGTACGAGTCCACTTATAAGGCTTCAATACTAAGATTTATAATCATAGCACTGCAGCCTGCTGCTGATGTTTGAGTAAATATATATTTAACAACAATATTAAAAAACATTACACAGAAAGTAGTTCATAAACAGTATCAGAATAATGAACTGAAATAAGCAATTCACTCGTATGCTCTCTACCCCCTATCACTCCCTTTCTTTCCCTCTTCCCTTTGTCGTCACTTGTTTCTCCAGCTCTTATTCTTCTCTCTTTTCTAACATTTTTCATGAGTGAGCATTGCGCTCTATGCGACCGCACATATTGTTCACCTCTAAGGACGCGTCTGATTGGGATCACAGTGTCTGGATTAATTTTTGTCGTGCGACAGTAATAGGACAATTATGCGTTGTATATGGTGTGTGTGTGTGTGTGTGTGTGTGTGTGTGTGTGTGTGTGTGTGTGTGTGTGTGTGTGTGTGTGGAGGTGGGGTGTTAGAATTGTAAATGTATTATTAATTTGTTTGAATGTGCGCGTGGGGGCTGCGAATGCGTCGTAGCGCCACGCATATGCTACTGTGAGATTAAAAAATATCTAACTCTATACTTAACTTTTCAACTTTAAACTGTTATATGCACTCACGTCTGCGACAGTAATAGCGGACAGCTGACTGAAACACTGTTGGCGCTACGATTACTGTTGACGGGAAATGCGATTACGTTGAGACTGAATTATTCAAGGAAATTAAACCCTCCCCGGCGGAATACCTCTGCCGGGAATTAACCTCTTCTTTCATATTAAACACAGGAAATTGGATGGCAGAAAAATTGTGACAACAGAAATGTTTAAGCTCAGAGGACAGCTATCGAATTATTCACCTGATACTGAATAAACACCCTCGTCTCCTCGCTTAAATTTTCCTGAATACCTTTCTCTGACATATCTGTGTCGTACGGATGAATATATGTATACGTTTTTATTTTATAAGGAAAAATGTTAATATATTTAGTCGGTAGGCAGTAGACTTGACTTCGTACTACAAGCATGAAGAATATGGCATATTGATTGTAGAATTTTACAGCAACGTTTTAAAATAAACTGTGTTAACAAAAAGAATAACTGCTTACGGAAACAAAAAATGGGCTACAGATAATATAGGTAGTTAAAAAACTACGAATGTTAAGAGCTTTGAATGGAAACATTTATTGAAAGCACAAAAGTTACGGTGAAAAAGAGAACCTGGAAGCGTCAGTACGGACGATAACTACATAGACATCAGTGAAGAAAATATTAAAATGGAAACCATATTAATGCAGAGATCAAGAACACACAAGTGCAAGAAAGATGAAAATAAAAAACTACAGAGAGCTAGTTACAGACAGAAACCCCGTGATGAAGACACCGAAGGGACATAAATACCTGTAATTAGGAGAGAGATGGAAGGATGTCAAAGGGTGCAAGGATCATTAAAATTACAAGAAAACTACGGCGGGCTCAACATTTATGGATTGTACAGATTTATGGTAATAACTTACTATCACTGCTACTACTACTACTACTACTACTGCTACTACTACTACTACTACTGCTACTGCTACTGCTGCTGCTGCTGCTGCTGCTGCTGCTACTACTACTACTACTTCTACTACTACTGCTGCTGCTGCTGCTGCTGCTGCTATTACTACTACTGCTGCTGCTGCTGCTGCTGCTATTACTACTACTACTACTACTACTACTACTACTACTACTACTACTACTACTACTACTACTACTACTACTACTACTACAAATAATAATAATAATAATAATAACAATAATTCTGTTGATAAATTACGCTTTCCTCATTTATTATTTTTATGTTTACCTTACCTTTGTACCTCATTCTAGCTGAGTTGTCATTGACGTAGTCCGCAAAGACATACTCAAAGGCAACAAGCAGATGCAACAAAGACATTAAAAAGAAGCAGATGTATTATTACCTTATACATTAAAATTTTTAAAAGTTACAGTGCTTTTTGCTTACGAGTAGGCCTATACTTTTTTAATGATTGGAATCGCCTCATAATTAGTTTATTAACATATAATTTCGCAATTAATAACATTATGTAATCACCGAATGTCGCAACGATAAGTAGTAGACAAATTAATTACCTTTAATTTAAATTGTTTTTCGGTTAGTAGAATTATGTAAAGAATTATTTATAGTATTACTTTTTCATTTTAAGGCCATTCTGTACATTTTCTCTTTAATTAGTCTATAAACTCATCTGAAGGAGATCCAGTTAGAATAACTCTTAGAAATAATGTTCTCCAAGCAGTTAAAGAATATAACTATATAGGAAGTAAAATCACTAGCAATGGACGTAGCAGTAAGGAAATTATAAGCAGAATTAACCAGGAAAACCTCTTCATTTCAAACATTATCAGATTAAAAATAAGGAAGAATCTAGTAAAGACATACGTGTGGAGTGTTGACCTATACGGGAATGAATTTTGGACAATTGAAAAAAATGACAAGAAAAGACTTCAAGCATTTGAGACCTGGTGCTGCAGAAGAATATTCAAGATAGGCTGGAGGGAAAAGATAACGAATGAGGAAGTCTTTAGAAGAGCTCAGGAGAAGAAGAATTTTTTACGAAATGTAAAAGGCAGAAGAGCTAAGTTTATAGGGCATATACTGCAACACAATGGGTTGATTAAGAGAATAATAGAAGGAACAATTGAAGGGAAGAATCACAGAGGACGACCCCGTTTAGACTTCATGAAACAGCTTATGGTCGATATGAACTGCACATCATATTGTGAGTTGAAAAGAAAAGCAGAGAAGCGTGAATAATGGCGAGCTGCTGCCAACCAGCCTATGGGCTGCTAACCTAGAAGAGAGAGAGAGAGAGAGAGAAACTAATGTACTACATACATCTACCACTTCAGCAACTTTTAACAAAATATCTGTGGTCGTTAAGGCCCTGTACTGAAACTTATATTTTTATACTTTTCAAACCATAGTCATTTATTCAGCCACTTTTACCAATAGTAGCTAGATTACCCAGTAACTATTAATTATCAAGTAATTAGTAGCATTAAAAGCAAATAACTAAATGCACGGAGAATAATTACTCGCATATATATTTTTTAACTTTGTTAATAAACAAATAGTGGTCAAAAAATTATAAATATACAGTATAAACACAGCATTATAATGTATTGATGTACACAGCACCGTCATCTTGCGTAGTATACAGTAATTTTTTTCAAAATATCAGTTTTTCGGTTACAAATTTAAAATGCATTAGAAACGTGCTTTTCAAGTTACTTTAGTTATGGTTAACGTTTTTCCAACCATTAAAACACCGCCGAAAGAATTAACTGAATATCTAGGTAAGTTTTGTTATTGTAGGATTCGTACCAGTTTCTGCTGAGTGTAGATGTATACAAAACAAAATTTGTTACCCAACGTTATAAAAGTTTGTGACAAAAGTTTGTTATTCATTTTCTTCTTCTTCTACCTTGTGAGATTGGTAGAATTCTCTCCAACCTCCTTTCCTCATTGACGTTTCAATATTCTCCCAACCGTCTTCTAATCCTCCCTCTGCATCAATTCATCTAACTCGCCCGTCCATGACTTACTCAGGTCCTTCATTTCACGAGTTTATCGCGCTACACTGCATCACTTTCCTCTTCATCCGCTCCGTCCTTATGGAACTTGGCCTTTTAGCCGTTTATTTGATTATTATCGTTATATTAATCATAATTATTATCATCATAGTAATCCGTTTTTCTTTAAATCTTTAATGCTGTTTGTTAACAAAAAAATACGCCATCGTGAATTCTTATCAAGCACTGGGCCCATGGCATGCTGCGTCCTCTAACAGTCCCACACTTGACACCTCAGTACCGCCAGAGAATCAAACTGCAGTGAGGACCAGTGGGGAGGAATGTTGTTACATGTGTTCATACACAGATGTCACTCTGCTACTGACTGCGATCCGTTGTAATTATCGTGCATATTTCCGTGTAACCCACTTAACTTATTGATTCGCCTCTTCATATTTTGTAATTAGTGCATAGTACGAGGATTGTTTAATAGAGCCACGTTTAGAGGCTGTAAAGCGTTTTTTATTCAACGATTTTAAAAAGAAGTCTCCATTAACATTAAGGCATGAGTCCCACTGTTGCACTAATCTGTAGATTCCCTGCTGGTAAAATGCTTGCGGCTGTTTGCGGAACCATTCGCTAACAGCAAACTCTACCTCAGTGTCCGATTTAAACCGCTGTCCTTTTAGTGATTTCTTTAATGAGCCATAAACATGATAATCGCACGGGACAAGTCGCCACTGTAAGGTGGATGTTGTAAGACTTCCCACGTTATACAACCAAGCAGATTTTGAATCCTCTGGGCTACATGGGGTCGAGCATTAAGAAAAATTATACCATTTGTGAGCTTCCCGGGACGTTAATTCTTGATGCTGACCCGTAAGCGTTTTAAGCTGTCTGCATATCCCTCAGCGTTGATGTTGACAGCAGGTTCTTTAAAATATAAGAGCAGCACACCCTGGTAATAAAAAAATATGGTCACCATTACTTTTCCTGCCGAAAGTTGGGACCGATATTTTTTTTACCTTCGGAGATTGTGCATGCTTCCACTGCATACTCTGACGTTTGGATTCTTGTTCTTAGTGATAACACCAAGACTTAACACCGGCAACAATTTGGTGTAGAAAAACATTACCTTGTTGTTGATAGCGCATCAAATGCTGTAATGATAAGGCCGAACGTAAATTTATCTGTTTATCAGTAAGCAGTCGTGGAATCCACTGAGCAGCAACTTTGTGATAGCCAGGACTATGAGTGATGGAATGAACTGTTCCCACGCTGAGGCTAAACATTTGAGAAAGTTGTCTAACTCTGATGCGCCCATTTGCGCGTAAAGCGTTTTCCAGATGTCTCACATTTTCATTTGATGCTGCAACACGTGCAGGTCCGGGACGGGCCAAATCTTTAGTGGATTCTCTTCCCTGTCGAAATTTATTGCTCCATTCAACCACTGCCGTATGAGAATAACTATAGTTACTATATACAGCATTCATTCTCGTATAAATTTCCACTGGCTGACCGCTCCTCAGCGGCCAAAAACTGAATAACGCCACGCAGATTATCTTTGAACGGATTTTCTATCAGAGATAACTTTTTTCAACCCAGTCACAACGCTTAGAAAAGAGCAAACTGCAAATATTTTTGACAGACGCATCACTAGTACTTAAACAGACTATATAAACAAATGAATTCCGTTGTCATGGCGATGAAGTCACGGCTGCGCAGATCAAACGTGTTCCTATTGAAAAATCCTCGTATCATCTCCAGTGATTGATTTCTGCTGCAAGAATTTTCGTCGATGCCTTTTGTTTAACTAATCAGCCTCCAAACGTTACACCGACGGCTTCCTATACCTAAAGTTAACCTATACACCTACGGCTTCCTATAAATTTCCTTTGCGTAGTCAATGGTGTGTCTGTTTTAGATGACTGTGTATTCTCTATTGTAGTTATTCTTACTAATCCTGATCTGTGTATTATCTACTCCTCCGTAACTGTATTTTCGAAATTGTGAAACCAGATATTTACACCTGTTTGTCCTTTGATCTCTATGTTGTATTCTACTTCAGGAGGTTTCACTTTCTCCATTATTACGCTAGACAAAGGAATTAGCTTACTAGTTTTATGTAATTCTAAAATAAAAATAGCACCCTGGATCATCTGACATTTGCAGTAACACAAGTTAATTTTTAGAGGACATAGGCAGTAGAGCAGGCTTATGAATTACTACAGAAAAGAAAACAAATTTCTCACGAATATTAAAAATGCGCGAAAATTCCTGGTAACAGATATTGGTCAAATAGAGAGGGTTTGAAATTCTATGTATCTAGGAAAAATAATTCAAAAGAATGGTTTAGAAAAATCTGCTACAGAAGAAAGAATTCATAAAACGGAAAGGCATATGGTATAACTAAAGATATTTACAATAAAAGTGCGTATCTAAAAATGTGAAAGTAAGACATTACAGTACAGTAGTGAAGCCAGAATGCCCATATGCCCATATATGCCATAATTTGCATTGTGCAATAATGCCAATAATATGCAAGTGAATGTCTAGCATTGAATTATAATTTAGACAAACTAGAAATATTGGGAAGACAAATTATTAGGCAAATATTAGGCCCACGAAAAACTTCACAAGGTTGGAGATTGAGAAGTAATGATGAAATATATCAAAGTATATAAAATATAACAGAAACAATGAGAAAAAGAAGACTATTAGTTTTTGGACATTTATATAGAATGGCAACAATAGGTTGACAAAACAGATGTTCAAATATCTGTGGGGGAAGAAGTCAACATTAAGTTGGTTTAAAGAAGTCCAAAATGATTTAGAAAAAAATAATATACACGTAGAAGAAGCAATCGAAGAAGACGTTTTGTAAACGAAGTGTTAAAAATGAAAGGAGTCCAGGGTAGGAGAGAGAAAAACCTAGGTTCAAAGTAGACTGAAGACAGGAAGAAGAGACACAGTGAAAAGATGAAAGAATATTGGAGAAAAAGAAAAGAACAAAGAATAAAGAATTGAAATTGGCATGTGGTCCTTAGATGGCCGATACTAAAGAAAAGCATCCGGTTTTTACCATTAAGATGGCTTAGACGGCTGCCAGCTTGAGGTAGGGTATACGGCACACACGGAAGGTATGAGTGTGGACAGCAGTAGCCTTACGCTAAACGTCGTCCCATGTACTCATTCCCGTAATCTAACCTGATGTGGGGACACAAAAACACTTCTCGACTTTACGGTAATGACTGGATTGGAACGGTACGCCAAGATCAGTAAATAGAACGCCATATTCAAGGTCTTAATAGACTACTGTGCCTCATTTCAATGGAATTGAAAAAAAAAACATTAAAAAGGAGTTAAGATCTGTCAATAGGTCTGTAGAGTAAACGACAACATCGTTTATCGTAACACTAAATCCAGTACGAACCACATTTTCATCACTTCGGAAAATTAAATTTCACGCTACCATCGTGTAACGTAATACAGCCTAATGTGGACTGGCCGATAGTAAGAGTGAAAAGTAGGCTGGCGATGATCAAAGCAAGTCTTAACAAAAACTTTTTGTTAGAAACGAGATACTGCGAAGATCATCTACGGACGAGATGAAGAGTAACAGACTGTTAGTATCTTTCTTTAATTACTTTTCTCTAGTACCGCTGGGAAATGTAACACTGTTGTGATCGCGAGTGTGTGCGTGTTTGTGCTACGCAGTGTAACGAAGACTCTGCTAATTGCGATTGTCAGCAAATGGAAGATATTAATGTCTTTCTTTCACTTTAAGTTTTCTCATCATTAACTGAAAAAGCAAAAACAGTGTTGTACATGTAGTGTTGTTCTGATTAATACACTGAAAAATAAATCAGAAAAATTATTCTGATTAAATATGTGAATAATGGTTGGCTATATAAAGACAAAGAGTCTGATGTTACATTCTAGTTTCAACTCTACAAGACGTTTAATTTCATATTATATCGATACTAATCTCACTGGTGGTTCGCCATATCGACAGTAGTTTCGTACAGGACAAGGCACTCTAGTGTCTCCCGTATACTACCTGCAGATAAACTCAAACTAGCTATCACCTTTGAATAACCTCTTAATGTCACAAGGTTAGCCTTAGCCGCAAAATGTCACGTGTCACATCATCATGACCTCGTTCTGCTGAAAAACGTTTCGGTCATCGACAATTATTTTTGAATCAAAGTAACGATTGAGTTGTAAACCGCAGTCGTCATCAGACAAAGAAAGAAGTAAACCTGGCTCTCTTATGCTAGCCATTAGATTTCATTACTAATCATTTTTTTCTAAATAATGTCCGAGATGCTTCACTCAGAGTTGGTATGCGCATTTTCTCACGTAAATATTGCAAATCACGTATTTTCTCAGTGCAAATCGCTGAGTAACAAGGAATTTCCTGGTTCGCGGTGTGTTAATGTTGCTAAGCTTAATGCTAACGTGGGTTTTATTGTTGCTGTGCAGTTACTGTTTCCGACGGCTATTTATGGTTGTTTTACTGTTACAACATTTTTATACACCATTTTTAATGTGAAAACTTTTGTCTACATTAGCACTGTACATTGCAAAGTAATGCCTCCATTACATTACATTGGTATGTTATTCTGGCTTGTATGATGTGCGCTTTTAAAAGTTTAAATAATTCTGCAACTCAATGTATCATAACATGTGTAGCAAGGCGAAGAAATACATAGACACTGAAATAAGCAAGACTTACAAGTTCTTTACAAAGTCTACTATTTTATAGGATAAGATTTTGGACAATAGAAACAGAATAGAGATTGAATAGAAGCCCTGAAAAGATGGATATTAAAAAATGACAATGGGTTCGCTAGAAAAAATAAAGAAAGAACAGGTGTTGAAAGATATAAGAGAAGGAAAGAAAACTGATTAAAGAAAAAGTAAAAAGTAAAGTTAGTTTGAAGTATATAACAGAGGAACGATTGTGGAAGGAAGAGAAGAGGAAGGTCTCAGATGAAAGTCGTGATGATGTTATCAGGAGCTTGATAGGTTTTGTGAGTTGTAAGGTGATAAAGAGAGCAGCTTCAGATTATAAGAGTACAGCAACTAAACGTCAACTTTAGATAATGAATGAATTTTGAGAGAATACATAATAAATGAAATCCTTTGAGTCTAATATATCTATGTTTATAGTATTTATTGTTTTCCACAGTAGGCCTACAATCCAAAATTTCATGTTTGTCCCTGTAATGAAATCTTCTTGCTAATGGTCATGTGCTTACAGTTCTGTACTTTTTCAAATGTACTTTGTGCAACCCCTTGATTGGAGGAAACCTTTCACAGACTTCTGTATTGTTTTTCCCACAAATCGGTCCTGCCAAACTGTACTTATCCAGTCCCTACAATACAAACCAGTGGAAAGAAGAAACATATATACCTAATGAGACTAGGGGCTGAACTCATAGTTTGGAATAAAGAATAGAGCAAGTGAGTTTGGTGATTGGAAACTACAAAATAACAGGTATATAACTGATAAATAAGTCTAAATGTTGAAGCATTTGGTTAAAAAAATAATTTACTTTAGTTAAACAAATATCCTACTAAACAAATAGATAAACCAACTTATCTAACCCCGAACAAGAAAATACCGGCCTATGTTGACATACACCCCCTACAATACGAACCGGATCTGGACCCATGCGTCCAGACAAAGTGAAACTACTTTTCCTAATCTCGTTCTTAAATGTATTGCGCAAAACAAAGTATTTTATAAAACCTAAGAGCTAATTTAACTTTTAGTAGCCTAAATTGTTTCTTTAATTTTGCTTTTGCCACTCTCAACGCTCTTCCTCTGTTTTCATCCGCCATCATTTCTATAAAAACTTTCAACTCAACAATATCGACAGCAAATGGCGTCCATATCTATGGATAAGTGGATAAGTAGTGTACTGTACAATTATCTAGAAACCTTAAAGATACGACGATGAAGAGGACGAGGCCATGACTTTCGGTCATTGTTAGGTGAAGAATAAGAACATAAAAGCTTACAATAGTTTAAGAGTGCTCAAAAAATAATGCTTGTTTTCACAGCACTAGGTGATGGCTTCACAAGTGTAAAATTGGTATTTAAAAAAAACGTATAAATTACAAGTTTAATTAATACAAAAATTATCAGACTAGCGTTACAATAGTTCTCTTGTGTCATATAGACGTCAAACATGCATTATACACAACAAATAACAACGGTCAAAGGCAAATATAATTTGAACGCAATTATATTAAACAAGCGTCTAGATAACATTTGCTAAACGTTCACGTAATATACTCCTTGTAAAACCATTCGCTTGCTAACTGACTGACTGACTTTTACTTGACTTTCAGAATCGCCGTCAATATAGACAATATCTAGTAATCGGGAGAAAGCAAAATTTGTTTACTCAGATTTCCCACAGATTTTTAGAACAGTCTACAGGTTGCTTGCTTATATAAAACAACACTGATCTCTCAGTTTTTTTAGTCTATTCACATCGCCATGCGATGAATCATCACACAAAAATGAACGTGTGGGAATACAAATGCTGTACAACATATTGCAAAGACAATACATATTTTCTTGTATATTTCGATTACCTGTTTGTTTCCTATAGAATCCCATCATTTACAATACATATGTATATTGTTTGATACAGTCGTTAGACTTGTAGACATGCGTCCTTCTGACATGGTATATATATGGAGATGTTTCCATTTTCCGCTGTACTACCTCATTCAGCTTGGTTCTTTCTCTTTAAACGTGTTCTGATTTTAGTAGTCATAGAGTTAGCATTGTTTCTATATTCTACACTTACTAAATAGTTTTTCCGTTAGTATTAAAAACTGTGACTAGTCTAACAAGCGTTTAAATCATTACAGACCAAGAAATATCGACATTTTGCATATCCTTTAATAGACTTTGTTTAACGTGTCGTATATTAAATTAAAGCTTTTAAGTTTAAACTTTGGAATTTTATCTCAGTTTTATTCTCTTGTTAACATAAAACTGAATGTTCATGGTTTGCCATAAATTAAAGATGTCAGACCTTCCTGGTGTTTGCTCTCCAGATAAAGTTCTTATGTCTTTAAAATTCTTTTATGAAACCATGTGTCCTCCTAATCTCTCTCTTGGCTTTCCGTAATATTTTCTATTTCTTTCTTATAACTCAATCTATATTTGTAACACAGCAGCAGCCTAGGTTTACATGAACAGTAGCTTTAAAAGCTGTAGGGAAACCTCTCCAAAATGTCTACACGACTGGTGAGCTTCAACTGGTAAACAATTTTACCTGACTTACTCGATCATTGTAAATTTCTCTTAATGTTTTGACCCCATACATGTGAGGTAGTCCTCAGAGTCTGTAAAAGTGTGAAAGGGGGTTTTAAGAAAGACTATTATTGAAAGACGTAACGATTCTTTTTGGAAGAACTTATTGTTAGATCTTCTTTCAGATTTTGTGAGCAACCACAGAACAACGAAAAAATTAAAACGATGAAAGTATTGCGGTAGAGGCGTAGAGAAGTGAAACAGAAGAAGGTGGACAGGAAGACTTGACTAAATTAGTACACACAGCTTACACTATAAAAGTTACCTCATGTTAACACAAGAAGATGCTGAAAGAAAGGAAATAGCTGGGATATATCTTGAGTAGATTTTGAAAATCAAAGTAATTCGTCAACTTAATTTTTTCTAAAGAATAAAATATTTACGAATATCTATATATTAATACGTGAAGAGAAAACTTTGTACCCCTTTTTAAGCATATTGCGCGCAAGGAGGAGTGTGAGATTTGGCATAGTTAAAGTTTATATGGAGAAGGAGTCCAGAGTGCTAAAATTTATATATAATATGTGTTACAAATACATTAAATTAAATAAAATAAAACATTCATTTGCACTTGAAAATTCATTTAAACTTTTTCAAACAATGGTAATTGTTAAAAATAAAATAATTTTGTTGCCAGGCAACAATTGTCTGTGGAGTGTATGTCAAGGCAAAAAAGCGTTTATTTTATATTTTGTATATTAGATATCTGTGTTTTATATATTAATGTGCAGTTGAAAGTGAAATACAGCTTGCTTAGTACTGACAGATTGACTGAATGAGCTATGAATTTTGTGTGATTTCAAATGTTCCTTTTTCAATAGTCTGTGGAGTGTATGTCAAGGCAAAAAAGCGTTTTTTTTATATTTTATATGGAAAATGCACAAAAGATTATCCAAAACGATTTAATGAATTTACAGTACATGTGAATCATTAAATGGATATCCATTATACAGAAGGCGTGATAATGGTATTGATGCTGAAGTTCGCGGTAGTTGCCTCGACAATCGTTATGTTGTACCATACAATCCGTATTTACTTGCCAAATTTAATTGCCATATAAATGTTAAAGGATGCACTACAGTTAAAAGTGCTAAATACATTTATAAATACGTGTATAAAGGCTATGACAGTGCATCTGTTGAATTAGGTTCAGAGAGAAATGAACCAGGTCAATAAATACAAATTGATGAAGTTAAAAAATTTTTAAATGGCCGTTATGTCGGATCACCTGAAGCTGTATGGCGCATCTATGAATTACCAATGCATTTTCAATCACATGTCGTCGTTAGACTTGACATTCATTTACCGCGTAGACAGAATCTTTACTTTCGAGAAGGGCAAGAACGTCAAGCAATTGAAAATGCAAGACAAACAAAATTATTAGCATTTTTTGAATTGAATTGATCAGATCCATCAGCGCATGAATATAAGTATATTGAAATTCCTTTGCATTATGTGTGGGAAGATTCCCGAAAAAAATGGAAGAAGAGAAGGCGTGGAGGTGATAAATCATTACACGCATATATGTAGTACATACATCCTCGGCGCTACAGCCCAGTCCGGGCCCTGGCCTCCAAAAGAAATCTTCCCCACTGGTCTCTACTCCCGGCCAATGTCCACCAGTTTGCTGCACCCAGCCTCACTGCCTCCTTACCAACCTGGTCCAGCCATCTTGTACGCGGTCTTCCCCTCCTTCTCCTTCCCATCGGCAAATAATTCATCACTCTTTTTGGGATTCTATCCTCCGCCATTCTCTGCACATGACCAGCCCAACGCAATCTGTTAATTTGTATGAGTTGCACGATCGGAAGATCTTTAAACCTTTCGTACAACTCTCGATTATGCAGTCGCCTCCAAATGTTGTTTTCCCTCACAGGGCCGTAGATTCTCCTCAGTACCCTCCTCTCAAAAACGGATAGTCTCTGCTCATCTAGTTTTTTTAACACCCAGCATTCCGAGCCATACATCAGGACGCACGCATATATGTAGTATCACCAAAAGACATGGAACTTTTCCATTTACGATTGCTTTCATTACATGTCTGTGGTCCAAAATCATTTGAGGATGTTAGAACATACAATGGAATTATACACACTTCTTTTGTTGAAGCGTGCCATGCTCGCGGCATTGCTTCAAATGATAATGAATGGCGCGAATGTTTAAATGAAGCAAAAGAATTACATTCACCAAAACAAATGCGAAATTTATTTGGTTACATTTGTGCATTAAATGCGCCAGCCAATGCATTGGCGTTATGGAATGAATTTAAAGTATATCTTAGTGAAGATTTTTTGAGAGATTACAACGAAGAAGTATCCTTTAATACAGCTCTATTAGAAATTGAAGATATTTTGAATGTTCATAATTTGTCATGTCAAGAACTTGGTTTGCCAGTTCCCACGTATTCGCAGAGAACAGACGAAGCAAATGCTATTGATCCAATAGAACAAGAGTTTCTGTTTTCTGAGCATTATGAAACTGAAAATATTGAACAGCGTAATCTGATTGATCGTGTGATTCGTGAAGTTTTGCATCATGATACTGGATCTAATGTTTTTTGTTTAACCGCTCATGCAGGTTGTGGAAAAACAATCACACAAACAGCAATCATTCACAAATTAAATTCGCTTAATCTTAGTTGCATTGCAACAGCGTTCAGTGGCATAGCTTCAACTCTATTACTTGGAGGTAGAACTTTACACAATGTGTTTAAATTGCCTATACCCATTCTGGAAAATTCTGTAGCGAATATTACCGCAAATAGTAACTATGGACGTTACATAAATTCATCATCATTGATAATTATTGATGAAATTTCTATGTGCCCACTGCAAGTGTTGAAAATCATAGATAGATTATTGCAGGATCTATGCGATGAAAATGATAAACATAAACCATTTGGAGGGAAAACGATACTTCTGTGCGGTGATTTTCGGCAAATCTTACCAGTTGTCCCACATGGATCACGTGCAACTTTAATTGTGTCACGAGTTGGCATAAATTTGTTTATTTTCATAAAGTAACGTTTACTCAAAATATGAGAGCCTTACCAAGTGAAATAGAATTTGTCGAATTCTTGAAAAAAAATTGGTAATGATGAAGCCTCACAATTCCCTCAGTTTGGTGAAAATATTATTGAAATACCTCAGCAATTAATAGGAGATGAAAATAATATTATTAATGAGGTGTATGGAAATATTTCCGAAAACATACTCTCAGATAACATATTGAAGTCAGTTATTTTAGCACCTAAAAATGATTATTGTACTTTTATTAATACTGATATACTTAATCGAATACCAGGTGAACAGAAAACATATCATAGCTACGATAAAATAATTTGTGATGATGACAATGAAATCAATAACTATCCAGTAGAGTTTTTGAATTCTTTGAGTATTAGTAGTTTTCCACCACATAAGTTAGTATTGAAAGTTAATTGCATCGTTTTACTGATCAGAAACTTAAATACAAAGGAAGCATTAGTCAATGGAACAAGAATGCGCATCAAGTGTATGCATCGTAATGCTATTGATTGCAAAGTTTTAACTGGAACCGCACGCAATAAGAGAATTTTGATTCCACGTATAAATTTAACATATTCCGGTAGTGTTTTACCATTTAACTTTCAAAGAACTCAATTTACAATTATACCTGCATTTGCGATGACAATAAATAAGTCTCAAGGACAAACATTCGAAAAAATTGGAATTTTATTGAGGCAGCCAGTTTTTACACATGGTCAATTGTACGTCGCGGCAAGTAGAGTTCGATCATTCGATGGTTTGAGATTTTATATTTCCGAATATAATGGCCAAGGGCATTTAGCAAATGATGAAAGAGTTTTTACAAAAAACATCGTTTACACAGAAGTTCTGAATCATTAAATTCACTTTCAAACTATTTTAAGTTCAATGGACAACATTTATTTTTTTAACCGCCCGGTTTTTTTGATTTAATGAAAAATATATGAAAAAATACGAGGCACGTATTTTTTATTTCATTTTTTATTTTGTATTAATTTTTTATTTAAATTTTATATAATTCGAAAAAGATAGGCAAAATAACTGTGTAGCCTTGGCGAAACCTGGTCAGTATGGGAATAAAAAAAACCCAAGGAAATGTCAAAAAACGCGTTATTGCTTTTTAAATATGGCTTAGCCAAGCTAAACCTCATTTTTCCTATCTTTCATATTTTTCAAATAACTCGAAAATTAATGCATAGAAAAAAAATTTAAAAATTATATAAGCTTTGTAGCAGATAATCTTCAAACTCTTTTCGAATTTTGTACCTTACCAAAAATGAAATGTAATCCACTGGAATTGAAAACAATGTATCTTATACTTCTATGAATGTTAAGTCTCATTTTTATTAGCGTTTATTTGATTCAATAATAACATGAACAAATTAAAACTGACAATGAATTATATCAAAAAATAAATACGAATACAAGCTGTAATTGTGTTTTTTTCAACTGTTACTAACATTAAATTTTAAATTACATAGGTATTGCAGGGAATTAAGGCAAACAACACACGCTAATGACGTATTTGTACACGCTCGCAGCTGACGTAATAGAACAAAATTCAAAAAAATTATATGCAATGATTATAGAGGTATACTCTTTGACAAAAGAACCTCAATAACGTTCAAACTTAAAAATTTAATGAACTACGGTCGAATTTCGACCACTGGGCGACCACTAGTACACATAAATATACAACTATTTACATATATTACGAATACGGTTTATACGAATCGCCTATTTATTCGCATAACTAAAAGTAATTGGTTACGTAGGCTGTCCAACTAGTACTATATGTCACTCAAGGAATGAGTTCAGTATTTTGTCCTAATAAAGAATGGGGCAGAAAATGCAAAAACCTAATATTCGAAAAAGCAACAATTTAGAAAAAGTCTATTTTGTATTTTGTGAATCTTTATCTTTTCATTATCAGAGCAGATTTACCGTATTATAACTCGAGGTTTTTATAAGCTAAGTAGGTCTGATGTATAAACCCAGTATAAAAAGGGCAATTTGATTTTATGGCGCTCTTCGAGGATTGATTCAAGCTCTAAATTGATAATTAAGCGTCCCACACTCGCGGAATCACAAAGCTCTGTCCATTCACAAAGTTACTAAGGTTCTATAAGGTTTGGCTATATTAAAATGTGAGAAGCATTACCTGTTTACTGCGAGTTAATGCACTAAACGTTTCCCGTTTAACTGCACGATAATGTCCTTGTTATACCTACAACATAATGGTCTAGACGCGGAGTTTACCACTTCTCCGAGTTAACGTAGCCGCCAATTGATGGTTGTTGCACTGTTATGACGCTTTTATACATCGTCTTTAATGGAACTACTTTCTTCTACATTCCCGGTGCATATCACAGAGTACGTGTTCAGTAAAATGTCACGTTTCTTCAGATTATATCACTACAGTTTATATTATAAATGTATCACTAACAAGTATGGTAAACTTGGGTAAACTCGTGATAAAGTATGTAAAATACCAATTGTCACAACAAAACATTTTAATTCTTTTTTCTGTTTTAATCTTTGGAAACAATGGTTTATAAGGACTTTACCGCATTAAAAATGTTTTGGATAAAACAACGTATTATATTTATTTTAATTAAATTTCGAAACAATGTTTTTGCTTGGTAATCTCGTGATATTCCGGGTAATCTCGTGACAACACTCCGCTATACTCGTGATATCACAACTTTGTCTGGATTGAGGCAATCTCGTGATACATCAGGCATACTTGTGACATCTAAAATCATAAATAAAATGGGGCTATAATTATACGGTTAAAAACATGAAAATTAAAAACGCCATTAATATTAAAATCGTACGGAGAAATCCAATCCAAGAAATAAAAACTATCAAACATTTTAGTAGAAAAGAATTTAGAAGATTTATATTTAATGGAAGTCTTTTTCAGAAGTAAATGTCAAAAATTAAATGAATTTGTACATTACTAGGAAGCGTATTTACTTGAAAAACAACACAAAACATTTAAGAAACTACGATCCGAAGATAAGGTTCTACAACATATACGCCGTTCATAACCTATCAAAATATGTACCATCGTATTGACTAAGTGTTAACCGGCAATGTAATACTAAACTTGGCACGTAATATAGTGAATTACAATTATGGCAGAAACAAAATGCACGTCTTATTATCAGATACTGACATATTAGGAATATTCCTTACCTTTCACTTCAGAACGTTGGAAAACAATACACACGTGTCGCACTGGCGCTTACAACATCTGAAAGTGAACATTAGAACGCGCTGCGCTCAACTGGAGAAACTAGGCAATTGTGGGAGCATTGGTTAACCCGTGAAAAGCTTCACAAAAAGCATCAAGAGATTACCTCTATCTCGAGTATACCCGAGTTCACCATACATACGCACGTAACGGCATATAAAAAAACTTGTCTATTGAGTCTTCATAAAAGCAATGAAGCATTATTTTCAACGGCGCGTTTCTAAATCTGACGAAATGCTACGTATAATACCAATCCTATTGTACGTTTGGCTTGGTCGGAACGTCTTATTGAAGACTGGAAAGTTAAGAACTGCCTCCTGTAAGGTCCTAGTTCAGAGATGAGAACATGCAACCGTTACTCCAAAATTATTAGTGATAACAGACGTCTGTGCAGATGTACGAGTATGTAGACTTTTCTGTATGTTATCAGGCAGACGTCAGTTCAGACTGAAGGCCGTCTGTGTAATTGGACGGAAACGTAGATTGTAGATTGTCTCGCCAAAAACAAGTGATACCACAATACACACTATTAGAAGCGAATCAGATATTTTATATAAATAGAAAAGAATATTGTTACGATGGTCTACTGATCGTCGTATGGTACAGTGAAAATTAAAATACCAGACACCAATTAAGTCACTAACCATCAGCTTTAATTATCACAATTAAACAGTTTGTAATCAACAAGATAGTCTCGTACAACAAATCAAATAAAAATTGTTCACACGCAATAATAATGTCAACGAGTCTCCCACAATTATAAAACACGTAACACTTCACCACAATACTTCGAACCACACTAAAATAAATCGCAACTCAAAGTGAACTAAGCGCTGCTGAAGTCTTGTATTTAAACATTCCAGAATACAATGCTGAGGTTCCAGAATATTCCATAATAGGCGTCTACTAGAAAACACTAGAACGTAATTGATTGCGGCCTTGATTACAGCGCGCGCGGACCGGTATGGCCTAGAAAAGTCTCGTTGCGGACGCGTGACAAGTGTCGCGTAATTGTCCTTCATCTCAAAGTAGCAGCTACATATACGCACACACATACACATTATAGCCGGGCTCCGCTGGAATAGCCGAGAAACCACTTAGCATGTTCTGTAATAGCGTGACAATATGCATAATATCTCTAGGAGAGCTTGCAGTCTTGAAATGAGAACTGCGAACACAAACGTAAACCATAATTCACAGAACTAACAATCTATCACTGCACATGCCGGAAATTTCATTACATATATACATTACACATAAGTGCTACGAACAAATTAAATGAATAAATAAATATTTATCCTGAATGGTCGCGTGTTTACCATAGAGAGACCACAGGCGAAAGACAAGTAAAATTAACTAACGCATCTTAACATAAAATTTATGTGGGGTATGTAACTACGGAATGACGGAAAAAATTCAGAGGTCTAAATAGAAAAGTAAACAATTTACTGAAGTAGGAAAAGCTGCCCTTTAGATATGGTTTAACTGAGTTCAACACATACAAATATACAAACATACTAAAGGTACAAACATCGCCTACTTCTTAATTAAGCAGAATATTAGGAAATTAAACAAACAATTACTGAAGGACAGATCTATCTAGGTTATAAAACAAAAGGAAAGTAAATTACAATTCCATTACCATATCAATACAGTAGCCATTTCTAGAATGACCGGTGAACAAAATTGCCTTATACTTCTTCACACATCCAAAATGCTAGCCTTACCATTTGCACAACAGTAGAAAGCAAATAAATTAAGGTTACCTGTCATCCTCAGCATTCTGTTTAGTAAGTTGTATCAGTCCTAAACACTAATGACTGCTTATTATGAAGTCGTTACTAAATGCAACGTTGTAAAAACCAACAACCAATTAACTGGAGACGGTTCCCCGTTTCTTCAGTTCTGACCATATGCCTACATGTTATCAAATCCATCTCCCGTTTCAAAGTTAGTGCCTTGCTTAAACAGGCATGAGGGTTTTTAGTTACACGCCCGAATTATATCCCTTTGTTTTAGTTATGAAGGTGAAGTTTATCAACAGTATTCGATTTTTCGGCACTAAATAAACCTGCCTTTAAGGACTTGGTAGACTGTTTTTTGTTCATCCTAATAGTTCACAGAAATTCTTGCACT
The DNA here is from genome assembly GCA_034769895.1 of Magicicada septendecula. Taxonomy (NCBI): domain Eukaryota; kingdom Metazoa; phylum Arthropoda; class Insecta; order Hemiptera; family Cicadidae; genus Magicicada; species Magicicada septendecula. Next base: position 306,708,626 of record CM068373.1, on the reverse strand, counting down.
CCTCTTTAACCCTTTGTTGAAAGAGTATGTAGTTTATATTATTTTATATGGTCTCTGACGCTAACTGTATGAAACAAGCTAACGGCGCATTACGTATTTAGAATCAATTTTTGAAGGAGATCCGTAACAAGGTAAAAAAAGTAAATTATAATATAGTATAGGTGGAAAAATAAAAAATTCTCTAAAAAAATGTTTTTCAACACAGAAATGTAAAAATTGTATGGAAAGCTAAAGTTTTATAAAATATTTAACTACGAGTATAATACATGAGAGCATACGCGCCCACCACAAAAAAGAAATAAAATTGCAGCTAAAAATAAAAATAGAAAAAAGTAAAAGATCAATCAAATTATTAACGGGACATGGAAAGCAACACATTTTTTTCTAATTCTCGTTTTTAGAGCCAATTAAAAACTGAGATTTTCTGAATGGACTGATGTGCGACAATTGTTATTTTTAACAAAAATTTGCATCAAAATATTCTTTTGAAAAATATGTTACAGCTTTTGACAGCTGCCGTCAATTAAAACTTCCAGATTTAAACAAGAATAACTTTTGAATCATTCCATCAAAATTCATGGATCTGTAATTGTAATAAAGTGTCTCCATGGAAACACTCAAAACTCAACTTTCAAATATTTTCGGTTTTTTCTCGATTACCGAAAGTATGGTTTGTCAATACATAAGGAGCATTTTCTCACCAACCACTGAACCAACCATTCACTTTCACATAATATTCACAGTATATGACTATATATACTGAGTCTTTTCTGTCATGGTAAATTCAAATTCACATAATATAAAAAATAGTTTTCATAACAATTTATCAACTTTCAAAAATTAAATAGGAAATTTTTTTTTCATTTTCTGTGATATGTTTTTTACAAAAAAACTTAACTCGTATGAAAAGGTCTGCAAAAACTGCTGTGAAAATTTGAAACAGATTGGTTCAGTAGTTTTTTATAAAATGTTCCTTACATTAACATGGTGGAAGATAGGGATTCCGTGTCGCCTTAAAAATAACTTTTCTAGAAAACATTTGCGCATTCTGAAAAAAAGCAGTTCTCGTATGAGTCAAAGAAGAAACAGAAAGATCAAAATTCGTCTTTATTTCACGGCGCACGCTCAAACAACCAAACAGAAAAACTGCCTTGTTTATATTGACGTTCTGTAGTATGCATGCGTACATACATTTACATACATATCAACTCTTTGATTATTGTCAGTCTTTTATACGCCAACACTTTATAAACTCTGTTCTTGGTTATGCGGTTGAGTTTAACATAACGTGGTCTATGTCGAGCAACCAGCCAAATACTTCCTTTGACGTGACGCGACGACTTCGCTGCTACGTATATTGAAACGTTTTTCCTCCTACAAAACTTTGTTTCTTGTTTGATAAGCAAAAACTGATCAAGTGTACGTAAAACATGTATAGTTTATTTCCTCTGTCGGAAATTCTTTTCTCCACCGCTTAAGGTTGCTAATGGAAACATACGACGACTGTATACCTAACATTTTATTGTACAGTATATAATTATATCTTTTGTATTGTATAGTAGTATTACGACGATCTCTTTTATCATCGTATGGTACAGTGGAAAACAAAATACTAGACACCAATAAAGCCACTAAAAACCAGCTTTAATTATCACAATTGACAGTTTGTAATCAACAAGTTATTCAACAACTACGCGTCAACACTTGTAGAAAAACTAGAGCGTAATTACTTGCGGCCTTGAACACAGTACGACCGGACCAGTGAAGTCTGGAAAAGTGTCGGCTGCGGACGCGTGACAAGCGTCACGTAATTGTCCTTCATCTCAAAGTAGCAGCAATATGACTAATAAGCACATTACAGTCGGACTCCTCTGGAATAGCCGAAAACCACTTAGCATGTTCCGTAATGTCGTAACAGTAGTATATGTTCGTGTTTCTGCATGACAGTATCAGTCTGTGGTTTTCTGGAGTATATGACGTTTAGAGTTTATGTTTATATCAAAATTTGGGTTCACTTAGTGAACTTTTACTTCCCTGTCAACCTTGAGGTGTTCATCCGCCATCCTTTCTGTGTGGGTTGGATATTATCAGGTAGAAGAAGGAAATAATCAGTTAGAAGAAGACAGGTGAGATTGAATTTGATACATAATTTCACCCGTTAACAGGATATAACTGGCACGGCAAGGTATCGATCACTGAAGTAATTCTGTCGTCTACCGTCTTCTTTAAATCTTCGTTCGGACCAGTTCTTTTCTTTGCCAATAATTTTTGTTTTCTGCCATACAAATTTATGTTGCGCCACCTACACCAGCTCAGCCGAGGAGTCTTACGTCTCTGAAGGTTCACTCTTGATTAGTCACACGGACGTGCAAAGGTCGACATGATTCGCCCACGTGTTCGCAGCCACAATAACACGAAACACTATAAATAATAGGTACTTTTCATATCAAACACGGGGCCGGAGATTTCGTAACAATTAATAACTTTTGTAACGTATGGCGGGAGTAAAAATCAGTGCGGAACCAAAATTCAGTGGCTATCTTCTTAATTTGTTAACAAACTTTCAGAGGTTTATTTGAATTGTATTTGAATGTTTTGCTTACAATCTTCACTTACAATTGTAAACAAAACGTTCAATTACAATTCAAACAGACCTCTGAAGATACAGAATAATTTCTGTGAAACGTACGTGAGGTGAAAATAAACCAGCTTGGAGTGTATTTATTTGAAAATATTATACAAGAAATATGTATTCGGGAAGATTTATATCACAATGTATGAAAGAGTTGCGTGTGACTTGGAGGAACCACCTTCATGCATAGTGTCGCAGCGTCACTTATAGTAATTGTTTCCTTATAAATAATAAAAATGAGTATGTAATATCTGCAATTTTATGATGACCATTTTAGATCGTTAGGTATAAACAAGATAGAGTTTATAAAGTTACGGCATTTTTACAAAAATAGTAAAGCGATAAGTGACATGCCCTCCGCTAGTAATAGTGTTGAATACTTATTTACGTATCTACATATGTAAAAATTAAAGAAATTCAGTCACCACCAGGCTTCGTGAGTGACGTACACGATCAGGACTAAACTACAGGCAAGCGAGACATTATTTTACGGTAAATTTCCTTCCTTCCTTCATTGCTTCAGCCAGTTGTGCGCTGTGATTATACAAGTTCCTTCACTTACTGGAATTATTTCCTTCTTTACCAGTTCTTCCTTTATTACGTAGTTTGTCCTTGATTTTTGTTATTCTAGTAAAGTCTCTTTTGTTCTCCTCGGTTTCCCTTCGGAAAGATCTTTCACCTCCGCGATTTTCCTTCTGAACACTTTTTTGTTTTCCTGATTTTTATAGATCCTGATAGACTTCTTTCATCTATAGTACGTACTTGTATCTTTCTATCTTCCTGACAAGCGAGGATTGTATTTGCTATCCTTTGTGGTTCCATATTCCTAAGACGTTCATAGAAAGTCATTCATCTGTTCTTTACCGTGGTCAAGATCTCTAATTCTTCATAGATCCCTCGGTTTGTTTTAAAATAATATAAAAAAACTTTTGCTGATACATTTCTCGATTCCAAGATTTTCCTTAAACATTTCCTTTTCTTCTTTCTTATTTCCGACAATCTTTAGTAGCTACTGCCTTTACTGAATATGAACATTCCAGTTTGACTACCATACAGTACTGTCTAAATTTGGCCTGATGGGGACAGTGATCTGTATTTGTAATCCTTCTGTCATAGTTTCAACGCTGTCTCCCTCTTTCTCGCCCTTTATTCAATCATTGCCTTCTCATCGTTGTTCGGCGTCACAGACTCACCCAAGTACGTGAACTTTCAAGCTCTTACAACATTATCAAATTTGGTCCTCATTGTCCACGTTCGATCTTTGGGATCATGCACTCTGACTTTATGAAAAATATTTTTAAACCTGTCTTCGTTGTTTTCTTTTTCAGGACTTTCATCTGTTCGGCTCCAATCTATAAATTCTTGACGAATAACATTGTATAAGGAAAGACATTAAACTTAAGCCCAGTCCGTTGGTGGGGTAACCCGTTTCCGTTCGAAATGTTGTACTAACTTGTTTCCTTCCGTCACTCACGGATCATGCATTATCTACTTTCTCCAAGACGTAGTTGTTCAGGATTCCTGTATCCTGTCACCCTGTATCACCCCCGTTTAGATTTCGAAATACTCTCGTAGTTTTCCTACGAATTTTAGGTCAGTGTACTGTAACAATTATTTGTCTTTTAGTTCAACATGATGAACTTAAAACCTGGTGTCATTCACAAGTCAATAGATGAACTAACGAATAGCGATAAATACAGTCAATTAAACAATAAATTTATAGCATCTGAACTCGGGCCCATAGCGCTTGATACAGGATATTTAATTTCAGTGGGATACTCAGAACGGAAAGAACTAGGAATGACATATAACTTAATGGATTAGTTGAGGGGAGTCTGTCTGTCTGTCTGTCTGTCTGTCTCTCTCTCTCTCTCTCTCTCTCTCTCTCTCTCTCTCTCTCTCTCTCTCTCTTCTCTTTCTCTATCTCCAATCAATTTTTATAATAAAATCAAAATTTTAAAACAGTGGGTAAGAGAAAGAATGTCGTAACACATTGAAGAGTCCTTCCACATATACAAAAGCATTTTCATTTATTACAAAATCATTTTAGTTCAGCTTAGTTCCTCTATTCTATATATTCATTTGCCTCTGAAGAGTGGTGTACTGCATGTGAAGAAAATAAACTTTCTAACAAGGGGAGGTACAGATGAAGATAGGCGAATACTATACATACAAAATATGAATCACATTCCTGTTGTGGATGAATGTTTTAGAAAAATTTTCATTTCTCATAACTTTCCCCGTTATCTCCGAGTACAAACATGAACTTGTCCACAAAAACAGCTATTTCTTGACTTTTCTCAGATTACAGGATTAATTGTACAAATGTTCGAGGCTGTTCTTGAATAACTACGTATTCGTCCCTTTCCAATATTCGCGCTCATTGGCAGGGGACGACATTTCATTCATCATCATTATTTACCCTCAGCTAACAATTCGATGTTTCTATATAGTTTTCCAGATCAAAAACTTTGAAATTCCTTTTGAAGTGTTGTGCTAGAATGAAATGTTTGTTACTGAAAATTTTCCTTTTCTATAGTTAAACACTGTTTTAAAATTTCTGTCTGTCAGACATGTCCTAATATAGAAGTTGTAATCAGTAAACTGATTCATTCTAAAACAATTTACACAGGTAAATTGATATTATATGTGTTAAAATAAGCAAAAAGAAACAGTTTAAAATACGCAACAAGACATTTGGAGGCGTGAAATGTTAAAGGACGAGGTGTGTCAAATTTTAATTACAAAGTAAAAGTATCGTTCAGGTGTAACGTGAGCTTCCAGTAAAATACACCGTAACAGTAAACTCGTTATCAGTTTGTGCTAGAATGGTGGGAGTTATCAATGTGCGAGCGAGTTATCGTAATTAAAAAAATACAAGCTTAATTAACATTGTACAAAGTTAATGGAGTCACAGCTCTGGTATACGGCATAGAGCCTTGGGTTGTGGTTCCTTCGAGCGGTTAAGACCCAAACTCAAATAGACGGAAAGCTGAATCAAGACGGTTGAGTGTAGTTTAGAGTATTTCCTACTGACTATAAAATCCGTAGTTATTTGAGTAAGTGATGGTCGTTTGAATAGAACTTCCAGCAACAGATTCCCCCAGTGAAATTGTAACTATGAGGCCACAAGACGAAGAACGTTTGGCGTAGTAATCAGTTTGTTAGTTTTGTTTCTATGGCTTCTGATTCCTGCAGTCTTATATATAAATTTATATTGTCGTGTACTGCATGGCGATAACTGTCCTAGTTTGTTCTGGAGTTGAGTAATATAGGTGTAGTTTTCTTGTTAATAAAACTTGTGTACAATTTGTTGCTATTTTTGAACTATGATGTGATCAAAAATAGTACTTAAAAAAACATACGTGTAATAGAGGACATTCCGTTGGTAACAAAATTTTAACAAATCCGAATTCTATTTGTATTGTTGAGCCAGTCAGTTGATGTACCCATCGATAAGGAGTAGTTCATTTCTTGTGTAGTCAGAGCTAATTTTCTACCTCTAGTTATTATGTGGCGAGAACAACTTAAGGTGCGTTTAAAGTCTTCACCTGCCATATATTTTAACTTCAGGGTTAGGAACAATGCCACAAATTTCTATAATTTTAAGTTGTATGTATGTGGACCTTAGAGAGATGTAACAGTAAACTCGTACGAAAAGGTTTTAGATTTTATTGATCTTGTTTGTGAGTGGTTTTCTTTGTATTTTAGTAGCTTGAAGTATTCGACGTTTTCTTTTATAAGTAGTGCGCCACCTGTGCCACCCGGATTTTGTGTATTATAAAATTTGGTTTGGAATAGTGAAATAGCTTCTGTTGATAAAGTATGTTTTACTCATAAGAAATATGTTAATAAAATTTAGATGTATGATCAACTAAATTTTTGCTTTATTAATGGTAAACCATTAGCGTTTCAAAGACTAATCCTTAAAAACTCTGTCATTTAAGTTTAGTTAAGAAGTAGCATTGTAAGCACTTAGGTACCATGCTGCTTTGCTATAATAATTAATTAAAAGACTGGTGAAATAAAAGCTAATATTTTACGAAAAAAAATGCCATTAGTGTCGTGGTTGTGTCGTCGACCAGAATTGAGTATCGTCGCATTACATCAGTATGACGTTTGCGTTAAGGAAATGCATTCGGTCGTGTGTTGTGGGTATAAGTAGTTGTGGTGTCGACGAAAGTTGTTGGTATTCCGTGAAGTTTCTATAATGCTAGCAGCTTTATAAAGGGTGGGTGATTTTTAATAAAAAAAGGAGCGTTTTACAAGGATTTCTGTAGGCTTTTTACAATCTACAGCAGATGACATGAACTGTTTAGTACACCAGGATTTAAAGTCAGTACAGTAGTAGAATACAGTAGAGTGCATCGTTGACATTGTTTACACTGAATTATATTAGTTTTACACTGAATTGAGCGCGGGAATTTAATTTATACAACTTTAAGCTCGTTATATTATATAAAACTCTGTTATTGTCTGTTGGCTTAGGGTCTACAGAGAACATGTTAAATTGTTCTTTAGCAACTCTAAGACGCGTTAATTATAAATATAATTAACATTATAGAAATATATAACATTATAGAGAAATCTGACTCTGTGCCCAAGGTTGGGTAATCCTGCTTAACGGCTACTATATTTGTTGAGTGTCGAAGATATTTGATAACTATTCTGATGCACGACCTTCTTTCAACTGACATGCGTGGTGGCAAATATCCTTTTCCTTGAGTTCTCAGACTAGGATTTGGGTGAGTGACAGTTTACTGTAACAACAGTCTCAGCCAAAGATTTTCTATAATGTGCTGGAGTTTGTTACACCAGGTATAGAGCTGGGACTTTGATGTCTTTTGTTATTGCAACTGGAATTTTGTCATGCGACAGTACTTTAGTTACATTGGTTAATGGAGCTAACAGATTATTCAGTTTTGTATCAGAGGTCGTCGATTGTTCCATATGGCAGACTGTTTTCTTTAGACACTCTTGACTTATATCACTTGTCAATCATTGTTTTTATTTAGGCGAAGTACATCTTCCTAGACTCTGGTGGATAACATTGTTTGAAATTCAAATTCGGTGGTTTCACCAGTTGTTTGTTACTCGATGCTTGTACTTGTTGGACCGTTTGTTGGAACTATTTTTATGGTTGACAAAACTATATCAACTTCACCGTTGAAAAAACAGTTTGTGAAAAACTGTTGGATTGGCGTAATTTTTAATGTGGCTTGGCTGGGTTGTTAGTTGTAGGTTGAGACTACATATCAGCGGTGTTCGGTATCTTGTTAGCTGTAGATTGTATTATTTTGTCCAAGGCAGTTTCTAAAATGAAGCGCTGTTTACTTAGTGAGTGTTTGTGCATGCAATTCATAGACAGACACCCCCTACATTCTCCCACAAACTCACGCACGCGCAAGAGGCCTGTGTTTGTTATTGTAACGAGAAGCCTAACAAACAGCCCAGAACATTCTCCACCCCCCCCCCCCGCGCCATCCAGTGTTGCCACAGGCAAGGCCGCGCACAAGTAGGTTCTAGTATATTCAAGAACACTTGAGATAAGCATTAAACCGGGATGCAGTAAGTAGGGAAACTATACTGAACCTCTGCGCGACCAATAAAAGCAAGAGCGTCTGGCGTTGTCAAGTCCAGTTACGTAAGCTATTTTCTTTAGCGCGGATCGAGTGCTTGTAGAAGTATTGTAGCCACGTGTTGTGTTATAATTAATGCGGAATTCTTTATAATTGATATTATTTGTGGCCAATTTTTATTTGAATTATTGTAAGAGACTATTTTGTTGATTACAAATTGCATTTTTGATTAAGTAAAGCTGGTGATTAGTGACTTCATTGGTGTCTTGTATTTTGTTTTCCACTGTGCCATACGGCGATCAGGGAGACCGTCGTGACAATATCTCAGAAGCAGACGAACGTTTGTTTATTGGTCGGGCAGAGCAATAACCCACGTAAGCTCAAAACTCACGGTCTGGTTACGCATATCAACGTATTAGAGATACGCTCAAAACACATACACACATATACAGACAAACGTAACGTCTTAATATGTGTGTGTGCGCGCGCCTGTCTATTTGTCTATCTATGTCTGTACGTAATTTTAGTAACCTACACGGTCACGCAATTAATGTCATGGGTAGACACTGCCTGAACTCACGTGCTGTACAAACCCGTCATTAAATTCTCAGAGACAGGATGGAAACAGAATCGATGCCTGCAGAGACGATTTTAATTCGCTGGCTGATTTCATAAAATCATAATCATGTGCCGGCATGCACAAACAGGCTTACGTATGCATACGTTATAACGTTATACCCCGGTTAAGCTTGCTTGGCCGCACAAACGAGCTTATGTGTTTTAGTACGTAGGCTTTCACGGCCGGTGTCACTATAATTAATTAAAACTTCCGGGCTGAAAGGCCGTGGTCGAATGCTTGATATAAAGCATATCAAGAATATAAAGAATACATAAATCATATATATAATCATATAAAGAATATTTATATAAAGCATTCGACCACGGCCTTCCATGCCGGAAGTTTTAATTAATTAGAGCTTATGTGTAATTCAGTTTTATTACTTGTGCACTATAGGTGAAAGAATAATTGCATATTCGTAAAGCATTAGCTTAACACATGTGAGGTAACACTAGGAGTAAAGAGTACTCAAACAACCAATATTATCTATGTGCATAGATATTTAAGATTGTTTCTGGAATCATCACCATAAGCATCATCATCGTTGTTGTTGTTGTTACTTATCTAGAGACGTCAGTTATGCAGTTCATTTTTACTTCCGTGTTCCATAAGGAAATGGAAGTATAGTGATGGCGAAAAAAATCGTGTTCGAGATAAGGGCTGATTCTTCTTGTACTACTCTCAAAACATGAAGAAAAGTCATTTTCACAAAAGTGTCTGTGTGTCCCCGTGTGTCTATCTGTCTGTCTGTCTGTCTATGTGTAGAATTGTTTTTATGGCGAACGATAACTGCTGCAAATGCAAACAGAATCAAATAACGTTTTGCGTATGTGCCTGAGTTTTAGAGGCCTATTGATTTCGGTGAAGATCGGTTAAGGGGAAGGGGTAGTTTACTTTGCAAAGTTTTATGTTTTAACAAGAGTAAAGTATTTATATTTTTGATAAATAAAATATAATGAAAAGAAGGCCATAATAATCCATTGTAGAAAGGTAGGTGAAGTATCTATAAATGAAAAGGGTAGGTGAAGGAAGAGCGGGTAATTTTCTACAAATGAAAATGATAGCTGTAGGGGGAGGGGCTAATTTTTTATATGTGCACTTCGTTATCGGCAGCGAAGAAGTAGTTTGTTGTTGAAATTCCTTCCCGGGCTGTTTGGCCGTGGTCCAATGTTTTCTGCAAAACCAGACCTTTCGGCAGTGCCATCGACTGTCATCACCAGTGAAAATCGAGTGCGCTAACGCGAGGTGGTATACGTTAGTGACCACAGTACTGTGGTTAAGGCTGAAGAAAGAAGTAGTTTTTATGGAAATATTTCATTTCGAAAATAATTTTAAATATAAATCTTAGAACATGGAAGTCATGTATGGTTCTCCATACCGATATTTTGAATTGTAACCCACAATTGTAAGCTGAAAACTCACGGTCTGGTTAGGTATATCAACGTATTAGAGATACGTTCAGAACACATACACACATATACAGACAAACGTAACGTCTTAATATGTGTGTGTGCCCGCGCCCGTCTATTTGTCTATCTATGTCTGTACGTAATTTTAGTAACCTACACGGTCACGCAATTAATGTCATGGGTAGACACTGCCTGAACTCACGTGCTGTACAAACCCGTCATTAAATTCTCAGAGACAGGATGGAAACAGAATCGATGCCTGCAGAGCGGATTTTAATTCGCTGGCTGATTTCATAAAATCATAATCATGTGCCGGCATGCACAAACAGGCTTACGTATGCATGTAATAACGTTATACCCCGGTTAAGCTTGCTTAGCCGCACAAACCAGCCTATGTGTAATTCAATTTCATTACTTGTGCATTATAGGTGGAGGAATAATTGCGTATTGCTAAAGCATTAGCTTATTATGTAAATTCTCTGATGTAAGTTTGTAACGTTCTACAGTTATTGTGTAGTTTAGAAGTCTCTAAATTAATAACGGTGTTTTTAATAAAAGTAGTGAGTGAAACATGATAAAAATAACTTTTAATAATTACATAATTCAACATCCCTATAGCCATAATAGATTTTACTATGCTATATGTTGACAGGTATATGTATAAATGTTTTCAGTACCATTTTTAATATTTAATTGTTGATTACTGCTTTATAATTAATTACAAATTCCATAACATTATGAGTAATTTAAATTGTAATACTGTATAAATTAAGTTCTGTGAGATTATAATTTTCTCGTTGTCTTTAAAGAATACATTTGAGGATGTAAAACAAACTATCTCAACTCCTTCACAGCATACAAGGATATACACACACGCACCCACACTCACATACACAGACACGTTCACTCAAATAATTGTTCTGTTGTGATTGACATTTCTTTTGTATTCATACACAGGTCTTGATGATGACAATGAACATTGTCATAACGTCGACACAAATAAGTTAAAATTTGTGTTATATATTTTGACCGATCCTCGCAAACCCTTCACCAGAAAAATTCATTGATTGACAGTCACTACGAATTTAAGGATTTAAAACATGAGAGTTAACACTAGGCGTAAAGAATACTCAAACAACCAATATTAACTATGTGTACAGATATTTAAGTTTGTTTCTGGAATCATCGCCGTAAGCATCATCATCGTTGTTGCTTGTCTAGAGACGTCAGTTATGCAGTTCATTTTTTAATTTAGCGAGCGTATTTGGTTTCCCGTATTCTAATTAATGATTATCGTACCCTTCTTTTTGTTACCCTAAGCTCACCCCTAACATAATTCACGAATGCGCCACAAGGCAATTACATTCAATTTTTCAAAACGTTGTTTTCTTTGAGTTACCACCATTAAGACAATATATAAATTTATCACCGTCTATATGTATTCTTTTGATTTTTGTTTATTTGTTGCTTTTCATGAATTGTTATTTTTATTTTTATTTTGGATATTTAGGAATAGGCCTAGTTTAAAATTTCATCTTGCATCTTAGAAGTAGCGTCTTATTCTTGGATTTCGTTGTCCATGACATGTCCGTTACTTAACTAAATATAATGAAATCACTACCGACTCGGAACACAAAGTCGGAACACATATCGATCCTTCAAAAGTCGATATCGTCGTGAAGAAAAAGACGGTCAGTGCTCCCAGCGGCAGCCTCTGAAGAAGCTTTTTAAAAGCGAAAATTGGTTCAGGCTAAAAGGTAAATCTTTTACGTTTTTACCCATAAAAACTTTGTGTTTCGAATTGGTAGTGATTTAATTATATTTAACATCGTATGTTTCGAATCTTATAAATACATCCTTTAGTTTATTTTTAAGTAAAGAAATACAAATTTTAAGTGCGAGAATCGAAGCCTGACTTTAGAGTTTTCATTATAAGCCGGGATTCCAAACTCGTCCTTACAAGTAGGACTCCACCGGGGAACCACTTACTAGGTGCGCGCTAGAAATGGCCGGAAAGAAACAGATAATAACTAAACGTTAACAGTATTTGGTGTACGGATATCAGATTATATGTAAACAAGACTTGGACTGAATTTCTCAATTGTAAACTCAGTTACTGTCGTAATTTGGGTATGTCACCATCGAAGTTAATATACAGTTGAGCTTATAATGACATAAAATGGGTTAAACCTTGAAAAATTATGCATACGCATAAATATCAAATATAAAATAGGCCTAAATGTTCTTGTGTATTTGAAATTATTACTAGACTTGTAATTTTTGCCACTAAGAAAAACGTCTGGAATCTTTCCTTTCTAATCTGAAATAGAAACTGTCCAAAAAAACGTGGTCAATTAGATAATTCTGTTAATGAAACATACAGATGTCACTAAATAAATGCATTTGGGGTCTACAAAAATAAAAGTGCCAATAGTGGTTTGCGATCTACACAATGCAGTTTCTTCCAGGAGAATATTTTCTACGCTTTTTTCTAATACATGTAAGTCGTGGATTGATGTCAAGCACCCTCCTGTCATAAAGAACATTCCTTTCAAATTTAAATTTTGAAATTTTAAAGGAGGAGAACGCTTTCAATATTTACTTATACTCAAAATGCAGCTTTCTAAAGAAGGCTTTTTGAGAACCTGTGTCGAGAGAGATATCACACACTAACCTTTTATACACAAAAGCCTTATCACATCACTATAACAATAACGTCTATAATTATAAAAAACTTGAAATTTAAAACAAAATGTTTTAAAATACTTATTTTACAGACACGAAAGGATACGATTTTCTTTAAATCACTGCAATGAATAGTTATTGTGTATATAAGTTTTCTTATACTGAAAACCCCTAAAAATTTACACAAATCTAACGAGTACGATCATTTTTTCAGAATGTGTACTTCTTCCTATCAGTCTCCATATTTCCAATTGCAGATATACAAACACACACACACAAACTGTATTAGCAGAACACATATGAGGGCCTATATACAAACGCAATATAGGTGGAAAAGGATAGGATTTAATAAAGGAAACTAAATTTATATGTATATGAAATACAATCTATACAAAATTTCGTTTTATCAGGTGTGTCAAATCTAATATCGTTACGTAGACAATAAGCAGATCGTTGGGGTGTAACGAAGCACAACAGAGGAACGGCGTGTGAGCGGTGACCAGAAGAATCCCTGTTTACTCGGAAACAAGCTAACTAGATTACGTGCCAAGCGTGAATGCGCGGCCATATTAATATTGTAGGAAAATTAAGTCGGAGTTAACACTTGCCTCTGTTCTCAACTTTTAGTCCACACAAGTCTCTTCGCATCTGCTCCCGACAGTTCAATACCACTAAAAACTAATGTCCACCCTCTCCTTTCCATGCATCTTATTTTTCTTCATCTTTCACCTCCTTCCCTACCACCCTTTTCCACCTTCTCCTTCTCCTCCTCCATGTTCTTATCTTCTTCTTCTTTCTCCTCATCCTCTCCTCCTCAACCTAATATTCTTCTTCCTCTTCTTCTCCTCCTCCTCCCTTCCTTCCGATACTCTCACCATCTCCTCGTCATCCTTTTTATCGATTACTTCTTCTTTTTCTCTGCGCTCCTCTCCTCTTCTCTCCTCTCCTCCCCTCCCTTTCCTTTCCTCATCCTCTTCTGCTTCTCTTCCACCTTGTGCCCTTCTACCTCCTGTTCCTGCTGCTGATCCACCTCTTCCTCTTCCTTATTCTCATCCCTCACCCACCCTCCCCATTCTTCTTCTTTTTCTTCGTCTCCTTCTTCAGATTATCCGTTGTAATGCCTGGAATTTTTATCGTCGTCCCAATCGTATTAAACTATCTAAAAATATAACGTAAGCTCTTAAAACTACCTAAAGGGGAATTTGAGTTATTTGCACTTGTGGCCAGTACAGAAGACATCAGGTTAAATTAAAAGTTGATTGTGGAGCGACAAATAGATATTAGAACTCATAAATTGTTTTAGTCCATCTGACAGCTGGCAAGAGGGATCATGGAAACCAAATAAAGTATTTTGCGAAGTCGTAGATAGGTGAACTATAGTCAAAGAAGTTGAGAAGAAATGAGCAGATTTATGGTTTAATTTTGTTTGCCACCAATGCCTTATTACAGCGAAATGATGTAAATTTTTTTTTAATTCAAGGAAAACAGTTCTCGTCTTATAAGAAGGTATAACTTGAAGTACCAGATATAATGGAGAGCGCAACCTTCTGGTCAGTCTCTGAATAATAAACAGAACGCGGTGAAGAAAAACGGAACTAATTTACAATTTTTTCACTTGCGACAAAAATTTCCAAAGAAGAAGAAGACGACCTTTGAATCTAATATTCATGATTGTCAAAGTAAAGTTTATTTTATATAAGACGTTATAAATATTAATCAGTTAGACGCTTGCGCGCACACAGTATAGCCTACATATAGTGTAGGATCCACTCTTCAAGTTTGCACTACTTCACGCACACAGGACACAAGTCGGTGGCCGTATGCCACGGAAATAATTAATGCAGTAAAACTTTGCAGGTACTTTGTCTAGACTCGCGGGCGTCGTTCGACATTAATATACATTATTATTCTTTAATTTATCCAAGGACTTTTAATCAAAATATTAACGGTGATACTGTTATGTCAGTGGCATAAATTCCTCATGTATCATATGTTTTAGTATTTACTGGATACATATGCACTGGACCGTATGATCTGAAACAAAAATTGATAACAATTTCTGTTTCAAACAACATTATACAAATTCAACGGTTTCATAAGTTTTATTACATAAATTAAAAACTAAAAATTCATACTTCAATAATACATCTGTACATCTATATCTATCCAAGCAAGAATAATACATTCAGAAGAAGTAAGAAAGCAAGTAGAAGATCTCAAAGAGATAGCGGAGAAAACTGCCTCCAAATCTCCTTTGTTAAAACGGAAATTATGACCACCCTATTTAAATTTTCGAAAACGTGCCTGGACACTACGCATGGACAAATAAAATGTACTAACAATTTTAAATATCTTAGGGAAAACATATCCCGAAACGCAAAAAAATCTTTAAGATAAAGGAACTCAAATTAGCAAAGGCCTTTACTCTAACCCGGGAACTGTCCGGAAAGGAAAACCTTTCCAGAAGTGAGAAAGTCTGTTATTTTAGTGCTGTAATCAGCCCGGTGATCATGTATGGAGTGGAAACAACATGCTTTCAAAATTTGAAACCTCTTCTTAAAATTGAACAATGAACTCTTCGGAAAATTTATGGCCCTAAGAAAACCGAGGATGAGTACAGGCATAGACCCAAAGAAGAGCTGTACATGGATCTGGAAGATCTAGAAACGGTTTTCCGAAGGAAAATACTGAAATTCCATGGAAATATGGTTTCGATAGATCGGTCCCCTGACTAAATAATCAAATTTTCTACTATATTTGGCAACTTAACAGTCTGAACGGAAACACCAAGCAACTCAAGGAGGAAATGATGAGACCGGGTATCTTTTTGAACGACTCTGTAGATAGAAATACATACAGAAACAAAATGCAAAATACTGAGGTTCCCTGCGGTGAGAAAAATACGAGAAAGGGGTGGACACTGGAAAGGAAGGCGGCGCATAGTGTGCGAATGAGGGCCTTCTGGCAGGAGAAGATAAGGAAATGAATTTGGGTGGTCCACGGCTCGCCTGTTTGTGTAAAAAAATTACAGATATCCAACACTCATTGTACACAAAATATATGTATAGTAGTTTCTAAATTTAATATATTGAAATTAAAACAAATAACCACTTCTATAATACTCGTAAATAAAGTGAATGGTAACCATTTTTTAATTGTTATTTAGTTTTTACAAACGAGTTCCGACAAAGCAAAAACATTAGACAGTACCCGAGAAGGCAGAGTAACACAACGGCTTACACGGTTTTCAGTGACCGTCCATAACATTCCACACTAGGCTGCAGTGTTTTCAGTAATTAAATGTTTTCGCGAATCTCGTTAACCGACGAGTCATAAAATGTATTATTCTACGACGTATTCAATGGATTCCGTACAGTTTAAATCACTTGTAGACCTACGTTTACGAGGCCTACACATGCGTATAATAAATACATATCAAACATATTCTTGTATAACTTTTGTGACTGTTATATAATCTTGTTATCAATTGATGGCTCGTTGGGCACTTGGTGAAACATATTATTACAAAGGTTTTAAAAAAATATATAAACACTTGGTACGTTTACACAGTTTTTATTTAACTCTGACAGCTGTTTTAGCTTATTAACCTATTGTCAAAGAAATAAGTGAACAAACTAAACTAAACAAATTATGTCAGGGTGGTGAACATGTGTTTAGGGCGTGTATCCGGACATGTTTGGGGTGTGGTGATGGAGGGGGATTGGAGAAACTAAGGAAAGGTCAAGTGTCTGTAAAAACTAAATATAATCTGAATGCAAAGTATAAAAATTAACTAAACTAAATAACAACTTTTAAAAAGGGGATACACAGAATTCAGTTTATTCGCTTGTTAAATTTTTGTTCAGAATATTACAAAAGCAATCAAAAATAACAAACATTTATAAATTTAATTTAAGTAATTCTTATGTCTAAACTTATGGTCGTAACATATTTCAAATTCAGTTGTAATACATCTGAACTCACATATCACTCTTGATAATATTAATAGTTTGATTAGGCAAAATAATGAACTGTATAAAGTTGAAAAATATAAAAATTAATAAATATATGCCTTGTGTGTGTGTGTGTGTGTGTGTGTGTGGGGGGGGGGGCACCCACCCGCGATTGAAACTGTACCTCAGCAATATATGTAAACATTTAAGCATGTAAAATATTCCTCAGGCTTTCACGGCCGGTGTCAGATGTATGATTCATGTTTTCCCGGCTGTTTGGCCGTGGTCCATGGCTAATTACAAAACCAAAAGTTTCGGCAGCTTTGAAACAATTAGCACAGGTGGCATCGCGGGAAATCACTATCCTTCCCCACAGTACTTCGCGAAAAACAACTGAGTACCTAATGGCATAGCGTGGTGCGAGCCAATCATACACCATCTTTATTGTGATTGGCTGATGGTGTCATTTTTACCTGTATGTGGGAATTTGTTGAATTTATAAGTACAGGTAGCATGGCAGGACAACTTCAACCTATACCACTGTACTGTGGGCCTGTACGTGAACACCCGACGTTCAGGATTTTTATACCACTGATGATGGCAGCCATTGGAGCTGCCGAAACGTTTGGTTTTGTAATTAGCCATGGACCACGGCCAAACAGCCCGGATAACATGAATCATACATTTAAGCCTGTGTTTACACTTCCAATTCTGCAGACATGAGAGAGCTGATTTATGTAAAACAATTCACATAGGAAGTAAATATGAATACATTACAACGTGTTCAGAATATGTTTGTTTCGATGAATTAGTTTACCTAATTAATACAAACAGTATTCTATTTGTGACTGAGTTTTGGCGTAACTGAATATACCTAATTTAAACATGCACAGCTCTGTACGTGTGTGTGTGTGTGTGTGTGTGTGTGTGTGTGCCTACACAATTCTACAAAAATGTTCTAACAATCGTAAAATAATAAATATAATGGGGGTGGTGTGTAGAGGAAGGGGATTGGCTCGGGGATCCAAATTATTGTTTGTTTTTTGTATAATTGTGTCAAAAAGTGTATGTGATTTATATTGTAATTGGTCGTTAAGTATGTTGTTTGGTTGTGTTGTGTGGTGTTTGTATATTTCATATTGTTCAGCTGTGTTCAATATGAAGTATAAGCAAGTTTCATATGCAACACATAAAAAGTATTGCTTTATAGAATACGCATATACAAGGGATTTCCCAATAAGACTAGTAATTCTCTTTTGGTCATGGTTCTCCACGAATGAGGATGTTAAGTATCTTCTAATTGTAGGCCATACTCGTCCACGTCTTTTTGTACACAGTCAATTCATTTTTCCTAGCCTTCCGCTCCCTTCCCTCTAGCTTCCATTCTGCCACTGCTTTGGGGATTCTATCTTCTTCCATTCCTCTGAGATTACCGTAACACACTAATTTTTTGTTGTTGTGTCAGTTCACAACCGTGTTTTTCACTTCCATTAGTTGGTTGGTCTTTCGTTCCTCACTTTTTCCATCCTGGATCTCCTAGCCGTACTTCGCCAGGAATCAACAAAAT